>WBMZ01000642.1:10629-36984 GCA_013400975.1 Atrichornis clamosus | reverse complement strand
TGTCCCAGCTGTATCCCTTTCCACTTTCCCATGCACCCCCAGCTTCCTTGCCAGCATGGCAGTACAAGAAGCAGAAAAGGCCTTGGCATTGTGCAGGAGTTGCTCAGCAATAACAAAAATATCTCTATATTTCAAATATGCTGTTTGGAGCACAAATCCAAAACATAGCTCCATACTACTGGTATGACCCATCCCTGAAGATGAGGGTAACACAGGCTCTTGTTAATAGATTGCTTGGTGTGGATTAGAGTGAAACAACACAATGATCAGTTCTTGTAAATATACATATATAGGGCTTATTTTAGAACTATTTGGTTGCAATGGAAAGCAGGTATGTAGCCATTTTGGTTATTATTTTCTATAGTAATATGGCAATATGAAAGCATAAAAAAATCACTCACTTAAGAAAATGTATACAGGAAAAGAAAGAAAGAGAAAGAAAGGATGGGAGTGGAAAGATACATAATCACCACCCATGGATCTATGACGAAACTTGAGTTGCCATTGGTTGAAGTGAGATTGAAAGTCTTGATCTGTCAGGAGTGGGGAAAAAAGCCCATGAAATACAATGTCCAGTGAACAAATATACACTTAGGTTCAAGTGGGAACACCAAATCACCTCCCCTGAGCACAGGAGTTTCACACTGTTTTTTGATCACATGCTGTCCTCTCTGGTGGATGGCCTCAGAAATGAGTCTGGGGGTGCTTCCGGGGTCTGTGATGGTTTACAACACCTTCTAAGATATGACAGCTGCCTCTCACATCATGTGAATGTGACCTTCCCTGCAGGATGGGGGAATGTGTGTGTAAGGGAGGGCAATTTGGCATGATAAAATTCACTATCCTGTCTCTATAGGGTCAGCCTCCTATCTGCTTCAAAGCCCACTTGTAGCCTCCCCCAGTGGCTTATGCAGACTCGAGTCTTACCACTACACACCCAAAAAATCACCTCCTGTCCCCTCAGGGGTTGCAAACCTGGCCTCAGCAAAGCACCTGGTACTCCACAAAAGGGCAGTTTATTCTGAGGCATTAACCATTAGTAGTCCAGTCTCTCACAAGCAGTCACTGTGAAGAAAATTAACTAATCCAGACAAAACCAGCATAGTAGTCAAGGTCATGCATTGCTGGGTGCCAGTCACAGGCATGTCCAACTCACAGGTGACCCACAGACAGGGACACACGTGAGGGACTGCAGCCATGGGTGGCCCATGCTGGGACGGAGGTGCTAAGATGTTAAGCACCGTGGATTAGTGTAAGAGAAAAGTCAATGGCAGAATTAAGCCAATATGCCTGTGANTCCCCTGAGCACAGGAGTTTCACACTGTTTTTTGATCACATGCTGTCCTCTCTGGTGGATGGCCTCAGAAATGAGTCTGGGGGTGCTTCCGGGGTCTGTGATGGTTTACAACACCTTCTAAGATATGACAGCTGCCTCTCACATCACGTGAACGTGACCTTCCCTGCAGGATGGGGGAATGTGTGTGTAAGGGAGGGCAATTTGGCATGATAAAATTCACTATCCTGTCTCTATAGGGTCAGCCTCCTATCTGCTTCAAAGCCCACTTGTAGCCTCCCCCAGTGGCTTATGCAGACTCGAGTCTTACCACTACACACCCAAAAAATCACCTCCTGTCCCCTCAGGGGTTGCAAACCTGGCCTCAGCAAAGCACCTGGTACTCCACAAAAGGGCAGTTTATTCTGAGGCATTAACCATTAGTAGTCCAGTCTCTCACAAGCAGTCACTGTGAAGAAAATTAACTAATCCAGACAAAACCAGCATAGTAGTCAAGGTCATGCATTGCTGGGTGCCAGTCACAGGCATGTCCAACTCACAGGTGACCCACAGACAGGGACACACGTGAGGGACTGCAGCCATGGGTGGCCCATGCTGGGACGGAGGTGCTAAGATGTTAAGCACCGTGGATTAGTGTAAGAGAAAAGTCAATGGCAGAATTAAGCCAATATGCCTGTGACTCCAACGTCCTGTGCCTCAGAGGAAATGACATAAAATGACTGAAAAGCAAGGCTGAGGTAAGTGTCTGGTTGAAGCTGGACATAGGAAATGGAAAGAAGTTTATTTAAATTTTTAACTTTTTATTGGTTTTTTTTCTCAATATCTGAAATATTGAATTGAGTTTTCTGTTCATTTTCACTGAGATAAATTAAGTAAAAATTCCTGCTAGTTAAGATTTTTCCAGACTACACTCTGTCTATGCAAGCACATTTCTGCAGCTTACCAAGAACTCTGACAAACATATTGGAGAATATAGCCAGTTTGTGCTCCTCAGGCCCTTTATACTTGAATAAGAAAACACCAGAATTCTTATGCAAAGCCCATTCTGCACTGATAACCATTAGTCAAAAACCAGTAGATGACAGAGGAGAATAAAGAAATCAGGAAGACCACCTAGGGAAGTGTATGTCTAAAAGACAGTGTTATACTTTTACAGATATAAATAAACAATTTACAGAATAACAGAAATGTTACATTTGAGTTATTAGTGATTTATATGTAAGATTTATTTTTAGTAACTGTCTACTTCTTTACAAAAGAAGGGGCTATGAAAGCTTATGAGTGTGTAAACATCAGCAAAAGTACCAAGATCTTGCTAATATGCATCACTACCATGTCATAAGTGGCATTTGGATGATGAACTGACTTTAAAAAATAGCCTATTTACTAATAGCTTGTAGGCTCTAGACTCTGCTCTAAGACAAATGAAAAAATGTGCACCTTAGGTATGTTTCTAATTATACAAAACTCTCCATCAGTCAGAAAAGAAACCCTTAATGTGAGAATCCACTGAAAAAGTAGCCATGGTGCTTTTTAGCTATTCTGAAGGATAATACTTGAACCATCTTTCTCTGAAACTATATGAAAACATTAGAAATACTCAACTCATACCCTGCCTTTAGGACGGAGTTAACTTCACATAGTACAGACTGAACAGATGCATGTTTCTTAGAACATGCTGCATCATTCAGCTGCTATTTGTCTCTCCATCACAGAAATCACTGCCTGGTCACTGTGCAAGTAGACTTTTCTAGACACCATCCTGGAAAAAAATGCTCATATACCTACTCATTATATGCACTCCAGTCTAGTGTTGTACTAGTACTTATTAGTCTGTACTAAAGCGTAGTGGCTTAGCCTTTAGACTTGGCAATTTAATTTCCCTTAATAGTATATGAAATTCCATACAATTCTTTAAGTCAGTTAAAAGATGCTTGTTTATAACACCTGTCTTCAGGCCAGAGGAGCATATTGTAACATGGCACCAGTCACACGCCTATTTAGGGTATTCCTCCCTGCAGGAACAGTAGAGAGGCACAGCAGAGACACACAAACATAAACCAGCACAGCTTTAAACTAGCCAGCAGGAGAGTACTGATAAACACAAGAACATAAGGATACTTTACGTGTTTCTTCCTTAGCCCTTGAAAGTATTTGTTAAGTAGGGAGCCACCGTAAAGATCTCTAACGTGACCTGCATTATACACATCTTATTAACATCCTTTCCTCTCTGAGGTATTATCACCACATTCTTGCAGACAGATAATGACATTGACTACAGCCACCTATTTCAGTAACTCCTTTCTTAGATATTATTAAAAATAGTAGATCTGGGTATTTCTACCCCTCAGAAAAGCACTTCTGAGTATTACTGACATGAAATGGCAAAACAAGTCTTCCAAAATCATCTACTCAGCCCCTTTGCTTAGCTCATGCAATTCTCTTTCATGCAGTAAATTTATATATTTTTAATAATGCCAATACAAGAATAAAATGTTCTTCAAACATATGCCTGGCTGTGTTTTGAGGTAGATTAGATGTGAATTGAAAATCTCTCACAAAACCAGTGTCAGTGGGTCTAGTGAGTGGTTGCACACGACTCAGAATACCTGCCACAGCAGGGCAGAATTCTTACTGTCAATCAGTTGCTAAAGTGCATTCAGGAAGGACAACATTCCATTCTGCATTCATTTGTTATTTATCTTGTTCATTTAGATTGCAAACCCATAAGGGTAAGACTGTCCATCTCTTTATATATTATAGTGGAGTGGGATTCTTCTTGGGACAAGATGACTTGCAGAGGGATATAGATAGGAGCACTGGGCATGAAATGTAACCAGAACGAATAGTGGATTCTGCCCCTAGGATGGAGTAGCATCAGGCACAAGTATAAATTTGGAGAGGAGTACCTGGAGACCAGCCCTGCAGAGAGGGATCTAGGGGTGCTGGATCTGGGACAGCATATTCCTGGGAGTCAGCAGTGGGCCCTGGGATCACAGTGCATCAAACACAGCATGAGCACCTGGGCTAAAGGGGATTATCCTGCTGTATTCAGAGCTGGTGCAGCCTCAGTGTGTGCAGTGTGTTTGATGAGTGTGTGCAGTTCTGGGCCCCAAAATTTAAGGATGTGAATGTCCCTGAATGCATCCAGAGGACAGCAACAAAGCCAGTGAATGGGCTGGAAGACATCCTCTGAGGAGCAGCTGAGGACTTTGACCTCGTCCAGTTTGCAGCAAAGGAGACAGAGGGGTGAACGCTTCACCCCCTACAGCTTCCTCAGGAGTTAACATGAAGAGGTGGATGCTAAACAATTCTCCCTGGTATCCAGCACAGTAGATACACGCTCTAGGATGCATGGGAATGGTTGAAAGATGTGTCCCTCAGATTGGACATTAGAAAACATTTCTTTACCAAGAGGGTAGTCAAACACTGGAACAGGTTTCCTAGAGGGGTAGTCAAATTCCCCAACCTGTCACTGCTGGTCCCTGCCAACACTCCCTCTCCCTCTCCCTCACCTTGCCTCCCCTCCCCTCCCTCCCCTTCTTTATTTTATTTGAGTAAAATATAAGCGTCTATTCTAAGCTCAACACCTTCAGCTTATCCTAAGGTTCAGTTTGAAGACAGGTAGAGGGAATCAGCCTCTGAATATTGTTGTCTCTTCATTGGCTTATGGGGTTGAGGAAAGGTGTCTACATCTATAGCTAGCCTGAGACTAGATGGCAAGCATTAGGGCAGGAGACTGTTATTGTCAATAACCAGGCTGACTAAAGATTCTGAATTCCTATGTAATAATAGTGGCTATTATAATTTCTAATTTAGGAGCATGCTATCATATATGGGAATTCAGCTTCCATAAGGGTGGGTTTTTTTTAATCTCTTATTATTATCTTAAGCTTTGCTTTTGTTTTTGTCTAGGTTTTCACTTCTCTAATCTATCCAAATCTCTCTGCTCTGTCTCTTCTCTTTCTCTTTTTCTGTCTCTCCTATGTTCTTAAGTAAGCTGAATGATTCCTCATAAAAAGAACTGCCTTGCACAGTAATTACCATTGCTTCATAACCTTTACCAGTTTCACACCTCAGTCTCAACAGGTAATTAGATCCAAGTAGTTCAGCAAACTTTGACATTTATATATTAATTACAACCATTATTTTTTCTGACAGGAGAAACTCAGCAACTATTACTTGTAGCTTCCTTTCTCTGTTTTGACATAAAAGTACAGAAAATGTTACAGAACTTTGAAAGAGGAAATTCAGCTGTGCTCGTGTTCACCTGCTCCATAGAAATCAAACCTGTGGAGTTAATCTAGCTCAGACACCTGTCTCTGATTAGAGTTAAAAAAAAAATTTGTTGGATTTAATTTTTAATATAAAACATTTGCAGTTTCTTCTTGTTGTGTTCTTGTGTTTATGCAATATGCTACTTAGAATAATTATGGAAGTTCTAGTCATTAATCTGTAGATAATATATAATAAGATGAAATATCTACGTGTGTCTGCAGTGAACTTGTAATTTTATAGGAAATTGGGGAAAAAATGAAGGGAGGTGCATGGGTTAGCTGTGGATTGGGTATGTTGGCTGCTTAGGGGGCTTGTTGTTGTTTGGGGGATTTTGCCTGAGGTTTTCTTTTAATTTCATAGCAATTCTTGATTTGAATCAGTGCTCTCAGACCCCAATAGAGTGGCTTTGACACCATCATTTTATCTGTACTGATCTTTCTGATCTTTCTGTGCTTTGTATTCCTCCCTAACAATTTCAGATGATCTACTCAAAAAGGTATGTGAGGAACATCAGGAATACTGGCAATTTATGTTAGACAGAAGAATCATTCCCACTTATCTCTCATTAAGCTTGGATCCTGCTAATCAAATGCATGGGCTGCACATGACATCTGCCCAGTCATAACTCATTACAGGGTCAGAATGAAAACACAGACTGAAAAAGACTGGCTGAGACCTGTCAGTCAGTAAAAGAACTGAAGCATTTTTCACAGAAGGCAGATGAAACATATTCTGTTTGATAAAATCAGAGAGCTGTCCATTCATTTAGACATTTAATAGGATGGAAAATGAGGCCCATGTAATGTTTTATTACAGGGCTAGAAGAAAACCTCTGCAATTACCTACTCTGGAAAATGAATTGTATTTTAAACAGAAGTAATTTCATTAATTTGGGACCTTCTGTGGCTGTCTTTATATTAAAATATAAACCAGTGTATATTATAAATGTCAAATTCCATACGACATCAGTTTAGTAAATGCAGAACTTAGATTTGTTGAAGTTAATTAAATCTAAGAAATCTAAAAATACCCATGGAAAATAGCCTCAGGTCTGACATCTTTCTCTGAAAATATCCAAAAATATTTTTTACTGCCTTGCTGGATGCATTTTAAAAGTAAATTTATTTGTTTTAAAATATGATGAATAATGCCTATCTTTCAAACTCCATGAGAGAAAGGAGCGAGCCAGGCATTTGTACTTACATCTTGCATTGCACAACACCTAGAAATTAAGTCACATTCCAAAATATCATGATGTTAGTGACACATGAAACAAAAGTATGTAGATTAGAAGCTTCTGGATAGCTGAAGGCAAGTAAGGATGAGACCATAGCAAAGATTTCAACATATCAGGCATAACCTGTTACATCGGAGAAAAAATACCCAAAAGTTTTGGGCTTCCTGCACTTAAATCTGTCTTCAAATCAGATATCAAAGTATTTTTATAGAGCTAATCTGCATACTAAGGGGTTTATTGTCATTAACAGGTCAAGATTCTGTCATTCTTTTTTATAGCAGCCACACGTAATAGACCAGTCCCATTAAGTTTATTTTCATGTCTAACAAAAGCAAGACAGAGAAGCCCACCTGGAATGAATAGTTTGTTTTCAGTGAGAGTGCCTGAGCAATGAAATCTGATTCAGTGTTAACAGGCCTAGAAATTTACAGAATAAGGAGGAAGTTGTTTTTGAAAGGTCCTTAGGAAGCACATGATAGGACTCTATAGACACGATAGGACAGAAAGGACTCCAACAGTACAGTGTGAGTCAGTCCTGTACAATGCTCTTGTTCAACACAGAAGTGTGAAATACAGGACTGCTGATCAGGGCATGAGGATACTGAAATAGGGTGCACGAGAAGAAAACAGTAATGGGCTGTATTTTAGCAAATCTTAGGAGAATAGTAAAGAGGTGGAAGTTACATTTGCAGGGGAAAAAAAAGTGAAAGAAAAAAGTAGAAAATAAAATAGATCTGCTGAAAATAGGAGATACACCAAGGAAGAGGTGCATTGTTGTCGCTAGCGAGCCCTGACACCAACGACACGGACGGCCTTATGTAGATGCAAACCGACCTCTTTATTGTATTTACAAAGGTGCTTATATACCTTAGCACGCTGGACTAACACAAGGTCATTGGTTCACTGACCAGCCACCCCCCAGAGGGATTGGCTGGACCCAGTAACTCTTACCTCATGTTTTCTTCTTTGGTCTCATAACAAGACCATAGTTTACAATACTTTTAGATTGTTTTCCTGCAGCATCCTTGAGAAAGCCTTGCTTTCTCACAGATGCCTGTCAGGAAACTGAAATCGCTTTGCACCCAGGCCTGTAACATCCACACATAGTAGCTCCTTATGAGATGAAAATCAGGAATAAAGATTTTTATAAGCTGCACACTACAGATGACAGTTCAGAAAGTGTCAATATCAATTAGAATGTTAATTATGAAATGAATAAAATAAGTAATTCTTTACTTACTAAATTAGAAGTCAACAAATAATACAATCCATTTTTAGGACACAAACATATCAATTAAGCAAGGAGAAATATAAAGAGTTTGGAACTCACCAAACCATTCTCAGGGTTGCCCAAGTCATGGTGTTTAGGACTGAAGCACAAAGAACACTTGAACTGTATCTTCACAACCAAGTGACTTCCTTTCCCTGAAGTTTGCCTCTTCTGGTTTTAGGCACCAAAGGTCTTTAGGGTACCAAAGTCTGTTATTTATGCAGTTTTGAACAAGAAGAGGATTTTGAGAGTGGGGCTGTAATGGTCAATGGTAGATAGAGTGGTTGATTATGTCTCCTTTTAAAATAATGAGACATAGTCATTACTGCATAATATTAGTGAATGACTATGGGGTAAAAAAATTACTAAAAGATCCCCTTTATCCAGGTAGCTAAATATTAATAATGTGGAGAAAAAGATGAAGGTAGAAATGGAGATGAAGTGTGCCCTTCATCTAAAAGAAGATCAAGTACGTCCTGGTTTGAATTAGCAAGATAACTACCAGCTGTTCAAGGCAAGTGAATATTCTCCTCCTCTCAGCTCTGCAGCACCACATCTGGAGGGTTGTGTCCAGCTTGGGGCACCACAACTGGAGGGTTGTGTCCAGCTTGTGGCACCACACTACAAGAAAGACTTTGACATTGCAGGCAAGTTCAGTCAGGAATATTAGGCAACAGAAGCATGTGGCATAGAGAGAGGGTTTGTAAGATTTGGACCTGTTTAGCCTAGAGAAGAGGAGAGGCAGAAGAGACCATGCCTGCAGCTACCTCATGGCAGGTTGTAGTAAAGATGGAACCAGACTTTTTAAGAGGTGCACAACAAAGAGGCAACAGATTCATCTTTCAGTATGGGAAACTCCACCAGAAAACAATTCTCGCTATCAGGATAGTCCAAAATATGAATAGACCAACCTTGGAGATAAACAACACTCAACTGGACAAGGCCATGAACAAGATTTAAACAATTTGGAACTGCCCTGAGTGGGGATTTGGACAGGAAGACTTCTGGATAACACTTCCAATCTAAATTATATCAATGCAATGTTTCTGTGCAAGTGAAAGCTGGGTTTGCAGCTTCCAACCTAAAGTATTAATGAAACTAGCCAGAATATTTTAAACACTAATGCCAATCTTTTGCAAAACCTTGGAATTTAGAATTGAGGGAATAAAAATTGTGGCAACTTTCTTTTAAGAATCATGTAATGGGATGGGATGAGAAATTCAAGAAAATACATGGGAAGGTATTCTAAAACATGCAAATGTCATGAATCTGAAAATAGTTTGAAGAAAAATTAGTCATATAAAATAGACAACCTGGAGTTGTCAAAACCTTATCCTGTGAATAAGTCTATGGTTTTTTCCTTGCGCCAAAATGACTGCACAGTAGATAAAGGGAAAAGATGTAAATTTAATAGATTTAGAACTGTGATGACTGCTGTGCAAAAATCTCATCAGAAAAGTAAGAAAATTGAATTAGATGTAGTAGCTGTACATCTGAAAACTAAAGTCAAATAATGTTTTTTAATTATTCATCTTCAAACTGTGAGTTAACTAAACATGGCATCCCATAGAGGTCTGCCTTTGTCCCATAAATATTTTCATTAATGATCTGAATCATGAAAGAGCAAGAGGGCTGTTAAATCTGCAGGCGCAGAATGCAAGAAATCTGGAGAATATGATCAAAATTATCTTAATAAGATGAAGATCTGAGTTGAACTCAGACAGACAAAATTCAGTAAAGGCAAATGCAAGTACAACCACACTGATATGTCAGTCACAGGTGAAGGGTGCACAAAAAAGGACTTAAGAAAAGGGAAATAAATGGCTAGGCAGCACTATAGGGTATTCAGGAGATTATATTGAATCACAAACTAAACGTAATAGTATGATGCATTTCTCATTCTGAAAGGATAGCTTTCACTCTGAAAAGGCTTTTTCTAGTTTATTTGGCATTGTTGAAGCCTTGGCTGAAATAACAAAGTTTATAGTTCTAGTGTTACAAATGATAATAGCAAGCTAGAAGGAATCCACGGGAAACAAGAAAGAATGTTAAAATATTAGAAAATATAGCCTGCCTGCCTGCAAAGAAAGATTAAAGCTTCTGGTTTCCTTTAGTCTTAGAAAAGAGACAGTTGAGTGTAGATATGAGAAGCAGTAGACCATGTAGAATGCCAGTGGAAAGAGGATGATAATAATTTTTTCTCTGCTAATGAAGCTGATAAAACAATGAGTTATTAATCTAATCTGCAGAAAATGTAAGTTGGATGTTAAGCAAAGGTGTCAAAATGGTGCACTGTTGAAATTCAGAGACAGACTTTGTGTGAATTTTATTAATTTTCTTTCCCTTTTGGACTTAAAAATGAACTAGATCTCTCAGCATTTAACTATGAAACCTTGATCTTACCTCCGTACTGAGGATAAAGTAGACCAGCAGTAGTGCACCTAAAGCCTCACACCTGGATAGGGCTTGTGACTTCAGTCCATACAGTCCACATCTGCAAGGCAGCACATATTAAACAGGGATAGATGGTGTTTGTACCAGCTAGATGGTGTTGGAGTCCACCAAGTGATCATAGGAGTTTCATTTGGTTGTTGGCAAAAAACCCCATGCTTCACTCCACCAAGGTTTCTTTACTACTAGGTTTTTCTGTCCTACTTTTCTCAATTTCTAAATTCTGTGTTTGACTAGAGGTATAAAAATATGGCCTTACTTTTTTTTAAAATATTCCAATGATTTTAAGCTTCTGTTTGGTGGTGTAAAACTCAGGGAAAGCATGGAAATAATTTAGGAATGAATTACAAAGATTACATGGCTAGGAAATGAATCAAGAATATTTTTAAAAGGGAGAAATTACACCAGTAGGCAAACTGACTCAAAATTAGCCCAGCAATTACTCTGATCAGTAGACAAGCCATTGAAGAATAGATTAATTAGCCTAGTGGAAAATTAATTGAGTTATGAAATGAGTCAGATAGGAATAATTTCTGAATTAATTAAGTATTCAGTCCTGTGACTTGTGTAGCAGAGAGCAAGGGTGATCGGCTGACAACAAAATCTATGGTTACCAATATAGAAAGTTAAGATGTCAAATTATGAAAGGCAAAGAGATTTATTTCTAGCAATACTAGCCATTGAATTCACAGAGATGAAAATTAAGAAAGAACTGATTTTTTTATTATAGTGTCAAAATAAAAAAAAATTAAACACAAATCCTCCAATATCTGTGGAAGATAAAATACTTTGCCATTATTAAAGCTTCTGTTATTGCACCACATAAAAACATTTAGTCAGAATTTTAAAAGCTAAGGCATTTTGAGATTAAAAAATGTTGTTTTCCTCACTAAAAAGATACTTAGAAAGGAAAGCCAAGAGGAACTAATGGCTGTGTAGTGGTTACAGAACTCTCTTGTGGTATCAAATCTCTATTGTTCAGAATTTGCTGTGTTTTTTGTTGGGAGGAGAGGGATTTGTTTGTTTTGTTTTGTTGATTTGTTTGTTTGTTTTGTCCCCAAGGACAAGATTTAAGAAATAAAGAGTCCAAATCCCAGAATTACACTCTACCTTCAGAATCCAGAATATTTATGCAGGATCTCTGTCAGTTAGACCTTCTGAATTTATTCTAATTTCTGTAAGTTATACAAATGTTTCTTGTGGCCAGAGGACTAACATAAAAACATTTCTATGGCCGGACATTTAGGGTAGTCTATTAATGTAGAATGCCTGGGCCTAATTCTTCATAGAAAATATTCTGCTTTTTTAGTGTAGCGGGGTTATTTCACCAATTTGGCAGTTCTGCCTCTTTTGGGACATCATTTACTATGGATAAACATTCAGATAGGCTGTAGAATTCTTCAGAGAACAAGCCAGATGCAGAGCAGGTACTTAGATCTGCCTGCAACCTTTACTTACTTCTTTTGCAGACACAGACCTCTGAACTAAGACTAAAAAAACCACATGCAGCTGAGGCACCTTCCACTTGCCCAGATCCCTGACCCTCTGGAGCCCAGTCATCTGGTACAGGCTGCAGAGCAACCTGGGAAAATGGTAGAGCTTCCGGAGTCAGGAGTCATGGAAGCTGATTAACACAGCAAGAAAAGTAAGACAGCCTAGAAACAACACAACTATTGGAGTGTCTCAAAAGTGCACATCCAGGCTGGGACTAGGTGATGAAATCAGACAGCTGTGTTGAGCTCAGGATGAAATTGGAGAGCTGTGTTCCATTCAGACAGCCGGTTTTCAGCTTTTACAGACACTTACATTCAGTGGACAGGGACTCACACTGCAAGGAGACCAAGCATGTTGCCAACTGTCTACTCTGATGATTCGAAAGTCCTCCAGGTCATATTGCAAAGTCTTAGCATTAGGAATATTTTGTTTATTTGACTTTTTCACTTTATTGTGCTATTTATTTAAATTTAAAGTTGATAAGAAGTGCCTAGGACTAATAAGATAGGTGCATTTAAAATGTTTGCATTAGACAAGAAAACTTCTTTGATACAGAAATTGTTTTTTTTCATTGAATGTGTATATCTCTTTTGCAATAAGCCTCTGTTAACCACTTGTTACTTGGATTGGGACAGGTGTGGAACTTGTCTCAAATTTCGCTCCAACCTTACCATCTCCTCTGGGACTGAGATTCCGCTTTTCCATCAGTTAGACTGAGTTTCTGGAGCCATGCTGAAAGTTCACAAGGCATTCAGTAGTTACTTTGTTCATGAACTGCGTTTTACCAACTTAAAATTAATTTGAGTTTCTAAAATCTGAAAAAGGTCTTATTGCATGGGACAAATAATACTCCTACAGTGTTTAAGGCTTTTCAGTATGCATTTTATAGATGTTTTTAATTCAGTATTTTTTTTAAACTGACATAAAAAGAATTCATTCAAATATTAAGTTTTTGTTATAAATTTCTATTCAGTTCAGATGTTAGATCACCTATAAGAACTCCTGATACGTGTAAGTAGCCCAACTGATTCAATACCATATGGAAAATGTTCTGCTCTTCTCTAGGGATACTTCTTCAGATGTATGACAAAGGCACCAGTGGTAGATTTTTGCACTTCACATAATAGAAAAGTATGAAAAAACGGCACTTAGATATCACCATGGTGGCCACAGAGCAGAATCTGTTTAGATCCGGGCTGTATCAGTCCTTCTTTTCTCTTCAGTTATGAATTTGAACTGTTCCAAATCTTAACGGACCAGTCAGGGATGGAACTGACATTTCTCACGAAAGGAAGAGCCAACAAGACATTTTCTCCTAGCTGTTGGCAATCGTACACTAAACCCTAGTTAGTAAACACATTCTGTGTTAATCTAAATTGCTGCCTCTGCCCTAAAAGCTGAAAATTATTGCTCTTGCAGTTTTAGAGAGAAAGTTATTTTTGCAGCTTCTACTTGCTGTGTTTCAGTGTTGACTGAAAGTTGAGAAAACATTTCCAATGTTCTACAGAGTTACCCGTGAGTGATTTAACATCTACATTCTTATTCCTATCTCAGATGCCCTGTTGATCTTGTGATTTTTTTTTTTAATTTTTACCCTCATTTTTCTCAACATGTTTTACCTATTTTTTTCAAATTTTCCCGGGTTATGGAATTTGATTACACAGACAGAACAAAGAGATAACAGCTGTAGAGGTTCATTCATATTTTTCTATGATTACTTGCTAGACTATATTGGTACCCAGATCATCTTGCATTAATTGTTCATGTCAGCCTCTGATGTGCTCTATTTGGGAGCACACATGTAAACAAAAGCAGAACAAAACAATGGAAGGGATAAAAAGATTCTCCTCCATTTCTTTCCACTTCTGATTATTTTTTCCAGGTGTTTTATCATGGTTTCTTGCCAATTCAAAACCGCTGAACCTCAGCTTTTGTCCCTTGATTCATGAACCACACAACAGCCCAGGGGTCACACAGAGCACATGACTTGGTGCCTCAGACCTCCTTAGACTCAAAATTGTCTTATATTTGATTTAAGAATTTGCTTTAATTTGAGGATTGTATTCCTCTCCTGGAAGAACACCATAATTAAACTGGGAAAATTTACTTTTATCATGTGTGTGTGCATATATATAAATACATATATATTTCATATTTTTACGCTATATTATCCAGTCAGGATCACAAGGAATAGATCTATTAAAAATATATATAACAAAACACCATGTTATTGACAAAATTTTGTAACTCAAATGTGATCTTATTAATTCTCTTGACATTTGTAAACTCAGCTTAAACACAAATTTTATGTATTTTTGTTTTATTAAGTCAACATTATTAATTTTATTTCTGAAGTAAAGCCTGCAACATATATGGTTTTAAAAGACCATAGAATTGATGAAAAATTTTGCACATTTAGAGCTCCAATAGTATACCGAAGTTGTTTATTGCTTTGTTTTTCTTCATGTAGTGTTATATAACAAGCAAAATTATGTATTTTAGAGACATGTACAATTCAGTGTTATTACCTTTTTATCTGTGTTCAATTACTCCAGTTTTTCAAGTGTGTATGATATTTAACAAAAACACTTATATCATTTGTCTGAAAAATCAGGAAATTGGGCTAGCAGTAAAAATTGCTCTATCTCCTACTTTTTTGTGTGTGTGTCCATGCATTTAAAATTAACTTGTTTAAATACTTGCACAGGTTTGTAGAATCATCAAACACACCACAGGCATACTTAGTTGCAGAATTCATTCAGACTCCAAAAGCCACTGAAAATAAATTAAATACTCCTACTCATTTCAGCAGCCATTATGTTATGATCACAGTAATTATTATAATATTTATCTTCAGTAGAATTAAACTACAAAGCAACAACAACCAGAGTTGTTGTTCATCATACATATGCTCAATTGCAATTTAATATATGCCACAGTTATAATTTAGAAATTTAATTATACTTGTTAAAATTGCTATTACAGGCATGCCATAAGGATATTTTTGTATGTTTAAATATTAAAGTTTATATATGTTTGATACCCACTGAAAAAATTGCTATCTTCAGTTGTTAGCATATTTATTATTTTTCAGCCTCAGCAAATTCTTTCAAATTTCATTAGAATGAGAAAAGAATCTACCAATTCTTATGTGGATATCAAGATATAGTCCTTCACCAGCCCTACTTCTCTCAAAAAAAAAAAAAGCAATCATAAAAATTTCTGTTTGTGTTCCCTGGTACTTGTGACTTTGCCTCATCAGTGACAACCCAGATGGGAATTAAGATGTGACTTCAAGGCAGTACCACGGCATTTCCCTGCACTACAGGAACAGCCACATGAAATCTGGTAAGCACTGCTTTCTCAGACTTACAAAAATCTGCTTCTAGATTGGAAAACTTCTACCCAGATGGCTGAACACTTCTAGTTTGTCAGATAAAGCAAGAGTATCATGTAACAAAAAGTAACACAAGTCCAACCTCTGCTGAATGGAAAATACCGTGTCAAATCCATGTTAAGTGTCAGGAAGCTAGCTGTGTCTGTCAGCTTGCATGAAGCCTGAATTTGGAGTATCACAAATACTTATATTAAAAGAAGAGCTTTTTTATATTCTCCCAACAGTTTTCGGCCTTTCCTGTAATATTGCCCTATTGCTGATTAGTAGGGTTTGTAAGTAAAACACAACCTCTGAAATTAATATTTTTCCATCATCTTTTAACAAATAACAATTGATATTGTTATTTCTCTCATTAATTCTTATTTCTTTTGGCAGATAAATAAGAACACCATAAATGCATTGAGAAATAGGGGTAGTGTGCCTGTCACAAATAACAGGTATTCATCTACCCCTATGATTAATATTTAATGTGAGCAATATCAGACTAATGATTAACTCTATTAATAATTAATGCAATGTTATTGTGGATGATTAAGGCTATTTCTTTTGATGGGATTCTCAAATCCCTTCTAACACCTCAGTATTAGTTCTTTTTTATATCTATCCATTAGTTCCATCAAGCCTGCTACAGAAAGCTTTGTAATTACAGTTCAACCAACCCTGCAATATCAACAAATAGAAGTTGTATTCCAGCTGCTGTATAAGAAACAGTTGCACAAGAATGTTTTAAGCAGATGAACGTTGTTTTACTTTTTACATTTTTAGCTGGCAGCATTAACTTTATTTCATGAAGTTTCCTTTCTATTGCCTACTTTACCGTATTTCTACTTAAGAGTAGCAAAATCTTGGCTAAAATTAGAAAAAACAAAATAAAATTCAACAAGCAATATATTTAAATATGTGAAAATGACAGCGGCTTCTTCAAACTTTGTTGTAGATACTATAATTTTCATTGCAGATTATCTCTGTCTGTTGGTGGTTATGTAGTTTTGTGTAGTCAGGGTAGACAGAAGGTAAGTTCTGCCTGGTTCTTGACAGAGTTGAAACTTACAGCATTCTATCAAATCATCTGATTTCTGTATATGGGCATTATAGCTTCAGAGATTAAAATTTATTAGACTATTGTGGTGGGCTGACACTAGCTGGCAGCTGAGTCCCCACCAAGCTGCTTCTTCACTCTCTGCAGCTGGATCAGAGAGAATGGAAAGGCAAAACAAGAGAACTTATGGGTTGAAATAAAGACAGTTTAGCAGGTGAAGGGAAGCTGTGTCCACAAGAAAGCAGACTAAGGAACTCATTGACTGCTTCCCATCATCAGGCCACATGCTTGGCCACTTCCAAAAAAGGGCCTCAGCATCTCTAATTGTTGCTTGGGAAAGCAAAGACCTCAACCCCTCAGTGTCCCTGCTTCATTCTTCTTTCTCTGAAATTTTATTGCTGAACACAGTATCATATGATCACCGGGGGTCAGCTGACCTGGCTGTGTCCCTCCCATCCTCTTGCCCACCCCCACGGCACTCACTGGAGGGGCAATGAGGAAAGAGAAAGCCTTGACACTGTGCTAGGAGTACTCAGCAACAAACAAAACACTCAGGTGTTATTAATGCTGATTTACTCACAAATTTAAAACACCATCATAGAGTCTTCTATGAAGAAAATTAACTCCATCCCAGCCAGACCCCATATACTTGAAAACTGAAATATTAACATCACATGTGCATGCTCAAAATTCCTTCTGTAGTATTCCACATTTGTAACAGAGTCTTTATGTTCTGGATTTATAGAAAAACTGCTCAACCATGAGTGGGGCTCCAACCTGCTATTGCAGTGAAAATATATTATATTAAATTTTATTAAATCTCAGTATGTTTGTATTGCTAAAGACAGAAATAAAACTGTTTCTTGGTACTGAGCAGGAACAAAATGATGTTCTCAATAGCATTAGGCTCCTTGCAAAACTGCCCTCCTTTCAAACCCTTGGAGGTTTGCACAGACTCTGGGTTGTTGCCAATGACGATACAGAACTAGTCCAAACTCAACATTCAGTACCAGGAAAAGAACCAGAGAAGTAAATGAACAGTTATTTCAACCTAGATGAGGCAGAAGGTTTGCAGGAAAAGGGAAGAAATAAATGAAGCAGGAAATATAAAATGTTGTTTTACTTATTTATACTCCTGGCTATTTTTTCATGGTTTCTTACTTCAGATTCTCAGTGTTAAAGGTAAAAGAAAATGTGATGTCGTAACTGAAGGTAGGTAACCAGTGATTGAAAGGAATTAAATCTCTATAAAACCAATTTAACCTGAAGATCCTGAAACTCACATTGTTTATCAGTGAAAAATGCAGAAATAACTGGATTTATCAGAGAGTCTAATAACAGACACAGCTTTCTAATGGTTTCCAGCTTCACAACATATTAAGCCCTTTAGGACTGATTTTACCACTCCCATTTTAGAATATAAGATATTTTAAAATTCATTCTTCAATGTACAAATGAAATGTAGAATATATATCATTTTATATCTAAGACACATACATTTTCAATTTACTCAAATACACTTTGAAGAACTTTTACAGTTTTAACAAAAAAAGAAAGAGTATGTCAAAGTGGCTACTTATCAGTGGAACCTCTAAACTCTTATATGAAGACTCACAATAAAGTTCAATGGCTCTCAAGAAATATTAAAAATAAATCAACAAATTAATAACATTGCCTGTTATATCTGTCATTTTTTTTTGCAACAATTCAATTCAAATTTCTTTTTGAAGGGATGGGTTAAAAATCTATCCTGAAGTATTACAGAAGGCATTGATTATGTCTTGGGTTTATGCTCATTTAGGGACTTATTTTCGTTACTGAATTTGAGATTTATCAATGACCTAATTCTAATGAATGCATTTCTAGAGATAAAAGAAACTATCAGACTCTATAAACAAATTTATATTGCAAGTAAACAGGATAAATACAAAGCAAAATAGGCATAATGTTTTTTCCAACCTAAACAGGTGATTCCCAAAGAATATCACACATAGTTGTCTCTCCTGATAGGGTAGGAGAACAAAACCTAACAGGAAAGGAGACCAACAAACCAAGAAAGATATGGGCAGGAGATTTACAAGACATATATGTATTCATTACAAAAAGTCAACGCAGATTGTAAAAAGAAGTTGCAAAAATTACAAGTGCCCCAAGGCAGCTGTAACTTCTGTACTGAAAATGTAGATAGATTTTTACATGTCCATTAAAACTGTTCCGAAGCATGGAGATATTTTAGCAGCTTTTCCTTCATTTCAGCAATTGGCAGTGTTAAAAGCATAGATTTACAATTTACATCTACTTGTATCACACAGGTCCTTCTTTTTAAGTTTTCCTCAATAATTGAAAAGGCTTCTCATATTAATTGCACATGACAATTTTCTATGCTAAACTTCATTAAGATGTTTTTAATTTTTATTCTGAGACAAGGGATGAAGGAATATTTGAGGGGGAGAGAGAAGGAAGAATGGAAAAAAGAAGTAAGATTTGCATATATTTGTGTGTAATAATACCTATCCTGGCACCCACAGATCTCATGCGCAGCGTTAGTTCAAATTGACACAGACATCAGCACTTAGTGAATTCAGAGGAAAAGAAGAGTAATTGTAATAGGAGACTCCCTTCTCAGGGAACAGAGGACCTGACATGCAGACCAGACCCAGCTCGCAGGGAAGTTTGCTGTCTCCTAGGGGCTTGGATAAGGGACATTTATGGAAAACTCTCCAGTCTAGTAAGGCCCTCTGATTACTATCTGCATTAGTTGTTCAAGCTGGCAGTGATGATGTAACAAAGAGAAGTCTGAGGCAATCAAAAGAGACTTCAGGGCCCTGGGACAATTCGTAGAAGGATCAGGAGCACAGGTAGTGATTTCCTCAGTTTTTCTGGTAACAAGGAATAATATCTATAGGAATAGGCAGATCCAGCAGGTCAGTGCATGGCTCCAAGGTTGGTGTCAGTGGAAAAATTTTGTATTTTTTGACCGTGTATGATCTGCTCAGCACCCAGTCTACTGACACCTGACAGGATGCATCTGTCTCAGAGGTGAAAAAGAGCTCTAGCACAGGAGCTAGTGGGGCTCACCGACAGAGCTTTAAACTTAGAAGGGGGAAAGGAAAAACCCAGGCTGGCCAGTGATGAGCGATGGGACAGAGTGCCAAAACTTGAGGACAGGAGGACTAACAGGTTGCCTCAATCTGTTCCATCAGGTTTTGGCTACAATATACCACACCTGAAATGTTTATACATCAGTGCACCCAGCATGAAGAACAAAAACCAGGAGCTTCAGGCTTTGGCCCATTCCCAGAGATTTGACATCATTGGCATAAGTGAACCCTGGTGGGATGAGTTCTGTGTCTGGAGTGCTCTGTTGGATGGTTACAGGCTCTTTAGGAGGGATAGGCAGGGCAGGAGAGGCTGAGGGGTGGCATTGTATGTAATAGAAAGGTTGCAATGTATGGAGCTCACAGCTGGCAATGGCACAGTTGGGAGTCTCTGGGTGAAAATCAAGGAGCAAACAAATAATGTTGATGTCATTGTGGGAGTCTGCTATACTTTAAAATGCCTTTAACATAGAAAAAAAAGTCATTTGCTAGTGCAAGCAATATTACTACAAACAGTGAAATCTGACAAAATAGCAAAATAAAAACTAGAATACTACCTGGAAAAAAACCTGAATCAAAGAAATCAAATCTGGGTCTGGCAAGAAACCATACAGAAATATTCTCTACATGCCCTAAGATCTCTGTAATCAAATACAATCTGCAGGAAATACAGAAGCACAGACAGCTGAGATGTGGACTGTTCAAGAATATTATATCCTGATGGATCACCAAGTTTAATCTTTTAGCATGTACATAGTATCTTTACCAAATACATTGAAAGAGCATCAAATACATCAAAGAGCAGTACAAGGGACCATTATTTCATTAATTAATTAAACACAAGGTCAGCATTCTTTGGAGCCTTACTGCAGACCTGGTGGCCATCTGAACACATGGATAGCAGGTTTCCCACCTTTTGGTGTGCACTATTCTTAAAAATATCCTGAGCAAACCACATCAGTTGATTAATATACTTGCAGAGCCAAAACAGTGAAAAGTCCTTCCATTCAGGCAACTCTTCCTGAGTACTTCCAAAGTACTACCCACAGTTCAACAGATTTGCAGGCAGCTCTGGAAAGAATATATCTGAAAAGAGGTTTCTCTATATGCGAGACTTGTTTAAAGGTCAGAGACTAAGTCAGACACACGCAAACCAGCTCAGATCTAAGTTCTTTTGAATGTTCCAGATATATTAATGACTGTGAAGGCTAAGTCCATGTGTTCTTCTATACAGCACAAGTCCTTTTAAATTCACATGCTGCAAATTGCTAAACTATATTTATTAAATATAGTACTGATTAAACTACTGTAGTATTATAAGCATTCCATCAAGTTATCTCCAGCTTACTGATGTAAACTGAAAATAAACACAATTATATATAGTAGAAAAGATTATATATTTTTGACAACATTTAGATTACTGAATTCAGTTTTCATCCTCCACAGAGCTCCAAGACCATGTAAAGCTTCCAATGACCTTCATATAATGAAAATCTTTTTGTTCCTTTGTTTATTAGCCTGTGATTTTAAATAAAAATATTTCTAATATATGCAGATAGAGCTCATGATTTAGAATATTGGTTTTTGCATTACTAAATGCCTTCTTACATCTGATTGTATTTAAATAACTTTCTTGGGAACATAACATTAAAAATTTTCTAGTGCTTGTACAGTGGTTACTTGAGACATTTAAAGGTCATGAGCCATATTGAGTGTTTTTAAAACTTTTGCTTCCTTTAAAAACGAAGGTGATGTACAGATGACAATTAGCAAGGAAGTCAAAGGAGTGTAGTTTCCTACAAATTATTCAAATTAGGCATCATCAATAAAAGCTTCTTGTTATTGTCCTACCAAAATTGTACCTTGTCATCATCAAGGACCATATTTCAGAGCAAGAGAGGAAGCTTACCTCCGTGAGTGACACATTCTTAAGTACTGTGATCATAAAAAAAAACACAGGAGTTCTTTTTAACTGGCATTGCCATATGTTGAAACGTCTGCTGTCCGAGTAAATCTTCTGAAACCCTCAAAATGAGAGAAGCTCAGGTGAGTAGCTTGCAGCCTGTAACAAGATCTCTGTTGTTGCACGGCTGTGCAGTAGAGATGCATTTCCTGCAAGATATATTGCAGCTGTGCCAAAGACTGAAAAAGTCAGGGTGAGAAACAAGGTGTTCTGCCAAGCCAACTTACCCAACATTTTGCCTTATGTAGTCTGTTTTTGATGTTTGAATTAAGTCATGGGTGAGTAGGGAAGTTACCTGTCCAGTAATCTCTACTGTAGGACCTAGCACACACGAGTGAACCAAATTGAAACATTCTATAATTCTCTTCTCTATGCAGTACTTTTGTGGGGTGACTTTTAAAAGAAAAACAATAATGCAAGCTTTTCATCAGGTCTCAAAGAAGCTCTTCCCTTAGGGAGTGGATTAAAAAAATTAAAAAGAGAGTAATAGTATTGGGCTATTTTGGTCAATCTCCTTTTAGGAGGGAGAGAGGAGACAAGGGTTTGTTTTCAGCAATCATTACATATTAAGACAGAAAACTCATCTTAAGAGAGCTGCTTAGTATGGGATAACATTTTAATTTTTTCTACCCAGCTTACAACTATGTAATATGATGCTCTGCCAAGAGACACTTGAAATATATCCCTTTTGTACAATACCTTTATATCATGAGTGAATTTTGTCCTCCCTGCAGAAAAAAAAATCATGTAGGTAATGAGTCTGACTTTGCAGCTAGCTACAATCAGTTATTAAACATGCATTTTCTTCAAAATTACCTTTGTAATGATGCTGTACACAGATTTGATGGTCTTGCATTATGCTGTAGGGTAATTATTTCAATTTACTTATTTTCAATTTCTGGTACATTAAAAATATATAATATTTTCTGAGTAATACACTTTTTGGTCTAGATTTTTATTCCTTTATAGTAGCTGAGCTTTCTAAAATTAACTGAAGACCAATTATTGCATATTCAATAAATATTGAACCTTGTCTCTCATTTTAATTTCAACATTCTTTATCACGTACCTTGTCAAAATATAGCTTTTTCAGTGGTTCCATTTAAGTTACCTAAGCTTATTTCTGACAGCTATTGTTCATGTTATTACAAAAGCTTTGGAGCTCATCATTAAAATGCAGCCTCTACATTTGCTGCCACTGTGCCACAAAATATACAGCTACTGAAGAAGCAAAAAACATCTATCTGTTGCTCTCCCTATCCCACAAACACCCAAACTGTTGTAAAGTACACAGAGATGCATTTTAGAATGGCCTCAAACTGGATATTGGCTCAATCTAAAATTGTAAATTTAAATTCCTATAAAGACGGAGAAGTTTGGTACGGTAACATCATTTATATGTGCTTTTCTATCAATAGTAGTTCATGTCAGCTTTATTAACAGTTAATCTAGGAACGAGCTTTCTAGACATCTCCAAAGTACGTGTTGCTCTTCCTGTTCTAATTTTATCCAAATTTTATAATTTCAGTAGGCAGGATATGGAAACAAAATTAATAGAAAGCATATCTCTTTTCAAATAATACCATATGTTGAACACTGAATCAATTAATTTTAGTTACTGATAGAGGCTTTTAGTCATATTTTATTAGGTATTTGATTCCACTGGCCTTAAATGAGGCCCCTGTAAAGATATCTGAAAAAACTTGAATGTAAATGAGAACAGAATTTAGTCAAGAGTCCAGGAAATATGAGCCATGAAGTTTGAAACAATTAAAACATAGTCTTGGTACTTTATATAAAATCTACTGTGTATGAAAACAAATCTCAGCATATGAAATTAATCCAAATCATTTACAGGAATGATCAAGAAGTATTGTCTTTTTCCATCCTATATTTTATAAGCTTGTTTTTCTAATAGGAAATGGAAAGCAATTTTATTTTCAAAACTGAAATATTGTACACATTAACCTTTGAAGAAAGCAAAATCATTGTGAATGTAATAATGGAGAAAAAAACAAATAAACCACTATATTTCAAATGAATAACTATCTATCTGTCATGCATTTATTATGTTGTTCTGTTTTCTATTTCAGTATTTCATATTATTCTCTACGTATTTTTAATGAATATATTTTATCTTGTCTTTAATCTCCCAAAATCTGAAACTACTTCTGTGTGAAATCAGCATTTATCAATATTGATCCCCTTAAACTAAGAATTGTCTTCCTGCTTACCCAAAAAATAAAAGACTAATAATTCATTTGCCAATTCTTCCCCCAAGGTATCTCTGATTAATGCCATCCAACTTCTTTAAACAGCATTAGAAAAGGTCAGTGATAGCAGTCATTGCCTTCTCTGCTTTGGGCAATTATCTCACCAATCACATGGAAAGGTCCATAATCAAAGATATAGAAAAAATTAAAGATTGGGTTTTTTCACTTATTGATTCGTTGGATGTTGCTCTTAAATAATATGTCATACCTACTAAACAAATATCAATCAAGAGTTTTATCTGAAAATGTACATTTTGAGTATGTGATACCAAGAGCATCCCTTAAGGTATCACAAAAGATGAAATGTGCGGAAGGCTTCTGTGTGCATTGGCCACTGTGCCCAGTAAGCCCCTGCAAGTCCTTTGGCATTTAGGTATCACTTAGAGTCAAACAGATAATTTTATTCAGTTGCAGATATCCAGCTGACCCTGCTGAGCTGCAGAAACTAAAAGGTGCCATCCTCCACTGTTGAGACATATCAGCTTTGCACCTCTCCTTACGGCTGACACAGAAAGACAAACACCCTGGAAGGCGTTGAGTGTTTGCCTTGAAGGCAAAACCAAGTTCACTTTTTCTCAGGGTGGGGTAGCTTTTAAGGCAATACATTCACCTTGCCTTTCCAAGCGATATATAGCTTTTCATTTAACCCCACTCTAGCTGTCCACTCAAGCCTCTAGGGCCCTATTGCTTCACTCGAAAGAGCATGAAGAGTTTACTTGTAAGGAAGAAAAGCCTCTGGCCTGACTCTCCAAAGGGCAACATTTGGACTGGCACTTAAAATACAACCCAGAGCTGTGTGTGGATATGCACATCTGAATTAAATATATTCACATTAAAATCAAAGCAGATTTAAACTTAGTCTTAGCTGTGATAAGATGAAAACCTACTGCTTTGATTGGGTTTGTTGATAACTAGAGGAAAAATAATTAATTTACATTTCATTTGCTAATCTGTCTCCTAGCCCTGTGATTCCCACTGGTAGCCTCAAGTACACTTCCCAAAGCCTCCAGTCACCTTCCCTTCACAGAGACATTCCTTTTGGTAACTACACTCCTCCTCTAATGACTGCAGCTGGGCAGCCAAGCAGGGAGCAGGTGTATCAGCAGGTACTGGGAAAGCAGGAGAAATCACTCACAGGTTTGATAAGAGCATCTTCAGTAATCAACTCCATGGTCAAAAAAGAAGTAAAAATGTTGCACATAATTTTTTCTAGATTTTGAAGGCAAAAAACCTACCAATGCAATCTGTACTTGGCCCTGAACTAACAACCCAGAAAATGCTTTCGTCAGGAAAAGTGTTAAATGGGTGTTTCAAGTGATGAAATGAGAAATAGTGTGATGAGTATAGTGTCTTCACATCCAAATTCGACCTTAGATGCCTGGAGGACCTAATCCAGAAGCTTCAGCAGTAAATATTTAAGGCTAAGATAATGGTTCTCTGGAAGTCAAAATTTAGATTTAAGGTTTGTAGAAGCTGCTGGATCAAATATTCAAATAGGAGCAAAGAGGAAAAAAACCCTACAATTGACAGTTTATTCTGTGAAAAAAGACAAAGCAAAGCCAGTGAATCTCTGGACAGGAACATAATTGTTTTATTTTGAGCAATAACTAAGTAGATACATGAGACAAGGAAAAAGACTAAGAAAAGGAAAGTCTGAAAAACATGGCAGGTCAAAATGCAAGAAGGAAATTAAACAGGCCAACAAAAATGGATTAATATATTGAAAAGAATACTCAAACCAAGTAAAAAATTCTGTTAATATATCAAAAGCAAGCATTTTATTAAGGACAATGCCTGATTACAATCTTTTTACAGGCTAGCTTGGATGTGATAAGGCTTTAGTAGAGAGGTTCAAGGATTTCTTTCTGTAGGTTTTTAACTGATTTGTTGGACAGATTTCTCTATGGAATTTTTTTTTTTTATAGCAGATAGGTAAAAGGGACTAGACAACTCAAAGAAAATATACAGGAATTATAAAACAAAGCAAAAGGTCATAAATCCCCTTAATGAGAAGTTGTTTACTCAAGACTTGAGTGACTGAAATATGAAATTGCAAATCTACTGGCCAAAGTGTGTAATTTGCCATTGCAAACTATCTCTGTGCTGGATTACTGGGAAGTTCCTATACAATTCCCATCTAGACAGAGAAATGGAGGGGAGATCCTGGGAACTACAGCACAGTGACTCTGGCTTATGTCCCTCGTAAGACAGCATGAAAACGTAGGGAGTTATCAAGCAAGGTGCTGAGATCAAGACAGAGGGTGCAATTTTTCCACTATGGAAAAATCTGTGTTCCCACATCTTAGCTGTTGTGGACAGTTCTCATCCCTACACCTCAAAACAGCCATAATGGTGTTAGACAAGGGAACAAAAGGAGTGGGGTGATTCAGTTTAGACACATGGTAAATATTTTCTTTTAAAAAGCTGAAATAAACACCACCGTTATTTATCAAACAATATGGGAACTGAGGTCACTTGAGAAAATGAGAATAAAGCAATTTTAAGACAGATCAAACAGCACTTGCTTGACCTGTGAATAGCTTGTTATGAATTGGCAGAGA
>WBMZ01000642.1:0-10445 GCA_013400975.1 Atrichornis clamosus | reverse complement strand
GATGGGATGGATGATTAGGTTTATTGTAAAATGAGTATTTATTGAATAAACTGGAGATAATGGACAAAAGACCTTAAACAGATTACTCACTACACAGGATAAACAAAAGAACTACGAGTAGATTACATAAAACAGTGCACAATATATTACAGCTAGCAAAGAAATAATACAGATTAGGATTTCATTGTATTTTACCCTGAATTGATGTTGGTGTACACAGAATCCTTTCACTTAACACCCAGGAGAGAAACCACAAAAATCAGCAGCTCAGTTTTCGAGGAGGAGGCACTACACATTTCCAGGGGATGTGCAAAAAGCTTCTGCTTTGTGAGAGTTCAGTGAACCTTTTATAGTTTGTAAAGTGAGATGTCTGTCAGTCACAAATTCCAAGTTATCTTTTACAATCTTGCTTTCAAGGCAAGGTGTTTATTGTTAGCTGAGAGTGTTACCTCCATGGTGCCAAATAACTCATCAGGAGCCAGGTGGTCATGAGTGAGTTATTCCACCAATTAACAGATCCTTGTGAGGACGGATGCCTTGGACTACCGTACCAGCTAACAAGCAACAGATAAGCTTTCTATGGCAGGGGAGATGTGCTGCTACATAGATAACTTCTGTCACCTGCTGCCAAGAATCACAAACAGCAGCAGCCACTTCAAAAAGCTGAGGTGAATGCATGGACTATCCATAAACACGGGATGGAAGGTCTGGATGAGACATGTACCCACTAGCAGCACGGCTGCATCCCTTCTGGTTGCAGGGGCAGCAGGAGGAGGCAGGACATAGGAAGTAGCCAAGCTTATGTGCGCTCCCAAAACAGCATCTTTCTCTGCCACCATCAGAGACAGAATATTAGGCTAGACGAATCCCACCACCAGCCCAGAACATTTTCCAAGTTCTTAGGTAGATTTGTACAATTCCAACTGCACAAAATTTGAACATTAAAAACTGAAAACTGTAGGCATGCAGATTTTGTGAAGATGGCTAATATGCCATCAGAAAATTAAGTGAAAATGCAATAATTTTTTTTCTTGAATTTTGATGAACTAACTTTTGGAAAATATTTATTACTTGTCTCTAGAAGTTAGTTCACAAGTAATAGCACTGTAGTGTTAAAACCACCATCAGTTCAGCTCTATGAAATACTCTTATATTCCACAATATTCCAGTATCATGTATTCAGTCTCTTGGACAAATTGATCTTCTCTCATTTTTAGTCTTTGAATGAATAACATATATTAAAGATATAAAACTGTATATTAAGCCATGAGTAGTCTTATTGCTGCTGTTATTAAAAATGAAATGGTCTTCTGTTCTTTTTACATTATTATTTCATCTTTGAATTATAAATTAATACATTTTAGTTTTTGAAATTATTTTGATCGTTCAGAGACAGCAGAGCCATGTTCTTTAGCTAAATGGTCCTATCTTACTTCAGAAACATAAAAGATGAAATTGTATTAAAACACAACTTCTAAGTACTTGAAGGAAAGTTCCTAAAATTACTCTTTCTTCTCTTCCTAATATAAAAATTCTGTATTAACTAGTCATAAAATAGGATTCTAGACTGTAGAAAAATGAACAAATAAATAAAACCCAAACTCCAGTGGTTTTATTCTTATTTAGGTGATGGATTATTATTCTAAAATGATCTTTTTGTTTGGGTTTTAGATACACAATATTGCAAAGTGACCTTAAGTTCAACTTTGCTATCTATTTAGACAATTAGATACCAACATCTCATTATTTTTTGGTTTAGTCCTTCACTCAGTCTGAAAAAAAGCTTCCAATACTGTCAACCAGCTACATTCAATAGTTGTAGTGCTTATTAGAATTGCTGCACCTGAGACTGAACAGCATTTTTTCTTCTTCAATAATAGTACATTTATGACAATGAGTATTGAATGTCTGTGATTGGGACATCTTTTATTCTAAAATAACCACGAGGTCCATAAAGGCAGCATTTCAGTTATTCAGTTTAACTCTAAGCAGATTTGAAAACAGCATATCTACAGTTTAGGTAATTGCAGTGGTCTGAAGTTTAATAACATCAAGTCAGACCCTGAAAACTTGATCTGGGTGTCGTGCTTGACAGCCGGCTGAACGTGAGCCAGTGTGTGCCCAGGTGGCCAGGAAGGCCCATGACACCTGGCCTGGATCAGCAGTAGTGTGGCCAGCAGGGGCCAGCAGGGCAGGGATTGTCTCTCTGTACTCAGAACTGGTGAGGCCACACCTCGAGTGCTGTGTTCAGTTCTGGGCCCCTCACCGAAGGACATTGGGGAGCTGGAGCAGGTCCAGAGAAGGGCAACGGAGCTGGTGAAGGGTCTGGAGCACAAGTCTCATGGGGAGTGGCTGAGGGAGCTGAGGTTGTTTAACCTGGAGGAAACAAGGCTGGGGGGAACATTATCACTCTCTAACTACCTGAAAGGAGGTTGTAGCCAGGTGGGTGTCAGCCTCTTCTCCAAAGGATCCAGCAAAAAGACAAGAGGAAATGGCCTCAAGTCATGTCAAGGGGAGGTTTACATTTGATATTAGGAAAAAATTCTTCACAGAAAGGATTGTCAAGCATTGGAACAGGCTGTCCACAGAAGTGGTTGAGTCACCATTCCTGGAGGTAGTTAAAAAAATGTGTAAATGTAGCACTTAGGACCATGGTTCAGTGATGGACCTGTCACTGCTGGGTTAATGGTTGGACTCAACAATCTCAGATGTCTTTTCCAGCTTAAAAGATTTTATGATTCCATGATTCTTCTTTGTTAGAGTAGTCTTTGTTTGGAGAAACAACTCCTGTAATCATCACTATCCTGGTTACATTAGGAAGGTTAGGAAGTGTTGCTTTTCATTAACTCATTGCACCCAATCTTGCCCAAAGCCCCAGTTAAAAATTCCAAGGTGCTGGTAATGTTTATTTTGTTTAATTCATCTATAAGTTAGATCAGTTATAGACATCTCAAAAACATCTTAAGGAAAAGTAAAGCTGTCTGTGTATCCTGAAGAAAGAAGAATACCTAGGAATTTCTTTCAGACAGAGATAACACTGCAGTACAGTGAGAAATCAGTCAAGCATGTTCTACCTTCTTGAAATCAAAAAGGCAATTTCAAGGCCTGTGAAAGCCCTGTACCTAAAAGGCAGAAAGAAGTGGACAATGCATGATGTACACTAAGAAATTTGTTGCAGAAGGAAATCCTATTTTTTGAACTAAAACCAAACAAATAAAAGTATTATTTTATTCTTTAGGTAAAAATATCAAAAATCATATCTAAAAAAGAAATATTTGTTTCTTAAAGTAATGTAGATTTTCTTTTCTCTTTTCATCTGCATTTATTCATTTTTGGTTCTGGTTATCTGTATGTCTGTTCTGGAAAAAGATAAACCAGGTTGGATGGAAACTGCAGCAACTCATACATTACACTGAAGGGCCTAATTTTACTGAAAACAGACAGGCTCAAACCTTTTATAAGATTTGCAAGCAATGTGATTTGATTCAAAATATACAGATAAAGAGATCTAAAAGAATCCATCTAAATTAACTTAGGCCACATATTAAATTGGACACTTAAGTCACAAAAGTAAATCAGTATAGATCACTCCTATCTAAATTACTGTAGTTTCAATGAAATCAGTCAAGTAAATACAAATAGTCCAGTTTGACAGTAGTGTCTGTACTCACTACAGCTAGCATATTTCAAAATTAAAGTTACGCTTTCAGAGTGGTCAGAAGCAGTAAATGCACTCTCTTCTGTTACTGATATTGCTATAAAACATGAAGCAAAATAAAGCTTTAATTTCATTGGGAAAAAAAGCCACCCAAAATAAAAGTATTGCTTTACTTTTCCTTTCCAAGAATTACTTTAATAAAATAAGTGCCTGAGATTTTTAAAGAATTTTCACAACATTTATTGGATGCAGACAGAGACTCTATCCAGCCTACAAAGCAGTCCCCAGATCTAGAACCCTTTCCACTCCTCAGGTTTGTGGTAGGGTGCCAGAGGCTGGAATCAAATGCATTTTTTCTGGAGTCCTTGCTCTGAGGAATGTGACCCATAATAAGGCACAAGTTCTTGGCCTTTTGCCTAATCATTAAGTAAAGTAGAGAGACAGAGATCTAAATATAGAGATAGGCAGAGATATTTAAATGTGCAGATTTGGGTGCCCAGAGAGCTGGTTGCTCAGCAGCTACAGATGAGCAGGGACCTGGAGTGTTGTGTTCAACTCTGGAATCCCCAGGATGAGAGGCATGAAGCTCCTGGAGTGGGTCCAGTGGAAGGCAACAAAGATTATTAAGGGACTGGTGAATCTCTCTTCGGAGGAAAGGCTGAGGGAGCTGGGCCTGTTCAACCTTGAGAAGCGATGACTGAGAGGGCCTTATCAATGTCTATCAGTATCTGAAGAGAGGGTGTCAAGAGGATGCAGCCAGGCTTTTCTCGGTGGTGCCAAGCAGAGGACAAGAGGCAATGGGCAGAAACTGATGCATAGGAAGTTCCACCTGAACATGAGGAAGAACTTCTTTAATGTGCACTGACCATGCACAGGAATAGATTGGCTGGAGAGATTGTGAAGTCTCCCTCACTGCAGATATTCCAGAACCGTCTGGATGCAATCCTGTGCCATGTGCTCTGGGATGACCCTGATTAAGCAGGAAGGTTGAACAAGATGACCTACTGTGGACCCTTCCAACCTTACCCATCCTGTGATTCTGTGATTTTGAGAACTTCACTAAAGATGGAGAAACAGTGAAGGAATAAAAGGATGCAACAGAGATGATTACCTTGGTGATGGGCCTGGTGCAAGTTTGGAATGAAAGGACCAATAGAAATGATAGGGAGAATAAAAAGAACTAGGTTTAGACTTGACTAGGGAGAAAATATCAACATAGCATGATCTTAGAAAGTCTTTTCTCTAAAGTGATTCAATTTTAACTATCAAACTAATTTGCAGGTTTGGGAAAGGATGAGACATGACATAAATATGCTCTTTGTAATTTTACCGTATGATCTAGAGCTTGTTTATTTCATTCACCTTAATCCAGGGGCAAGGCACAATATGTATTCTAATTACCTTTTATCTCAGAATTGAGGTGATTATTGCCTAAAGGAGATTCCCAAGAAAATAGAAAAATAAAAATCTTGTTGTAGACCCTGCAAATTAAACCAGCAAAAACACAAACTCATATTTGAATTGATGCAGCCTCTGAAATCTGTCAAGTTCTCCAAAGAATTCAGGTGGATTTCTTCCTGAGTGAGACAAGATAGCCCCAAGTATGTAATGAATCAGAGCTAAGGACAAACATGCTGTGATTGCAAAAGCAAAAGATATTAACAGATCTACAAGTTTTTGGCCTGAGGACTGAGAGTGATTGGACACTAAAGTCACAAAGATCTGCTTGTTTCCCATAGTCAGCCTGAGAGCAGGAATAGAAGAACTGAGGAAAGAGAAGAGCTTTCTGAAATGGAAAGCTTTAGAAAGGAAACGGAAATTCTAAAAAAAAAAAAAGAAATAAATTTAGAAAGGGAATGAATAGGAGAGTAGGGAAAGTTTTATTTTAAAAAGTGTATTTATTTTGAGCCATTTATAGCAGATACCTCAGGAAAAGCCTTTAACTTGAGGTGAGCAATCAGAACTTGCTGAAAATCAAATCTTTTACCATAATGCAAAGAAAGACTATAAACTGAGCAGTTATTTCAGAATTTTTTTCTTACAGTTTAAGTGAACATTAAGTAATTTTAATATATCTGGATTTTGGCTTTTGTTTTTGTTTTTTAAAAGAATGGAGTCAGGCATAAGTGTAGGTTGTATAACTTATCAGCTGTCAATATGGTGATTCAACAGGAAGAATAGTTTTTCTTTTTCATTGGGAGATTGAGCTTTCTTTCTGTTTCTCATGTTATTTCACTCATGTATTGATTGGCTTTGACGTATTTGGAATAAATTTTTAAAGTAAATGAGCCTTATAAACTCCTGCCAAAATGACTGAAAATTTTAACAGCTCCTTTAGAAGCAGAGGATGGATGCTGAGGTCTGGATCCAGTCTATTTGTTTTACATTGTTAAAGCAGGGAGAAAGGGGGAATGGCAATGACAATTCAGGTCTAAAGTGATGCTTGGAACTCACTGATTCTCCAACTTGACATTGTCTGCAGATAGTCCTGCATCAGTTAGACTCTGGACTTAGTCTTCTCAAGTGATGTGTTAAAAGTTAGGTTGAAACCCTGGAATACATGCAAGTTCTGCTTTTTTAGAGACAAAAAAAGTACTAATTTCAGCAGAGTAAATGTTTCCTATGCTTGAGATTCTTCCATGTATATGAAACACCAACATATATTCCATCTTTGCTTGCCTTTGTCATGTTTTGATGCACATTACTTCTCAATGTGAGATTTTTGAGCATTTTAAATGCTCACAAGATAAAGGAGAAGTTTGGGAAGGGAGGTGTTTCATTCGTGTATATTTGAATATTTATTTGATTTCCTGGATATTGAAAAAAAAAAGTCAAATATTTGTAAAAGTTAATGAAATGTAGATAGGCCAAACATGGCATAATATCTCTCATCTGCCATGCTGACATTGCACTAATTAGATTTAGAAGAATTACTGCAAAGTTAAAATTCTTTGTGAAGAATACACTCTATATGTCACCAGACTTGTCACAAATTTCAATCCATGTCCATTTACACAGATTCAGAAATCCCTTGTTCTCATTACTGTAAAATCTATATTGAGCTGATAAATAAATCTGCTGCAAGAGACATATAACTATCAGCTGAGCTTTCCAGAAGGAACATCAGTTAGCACAGACAGTATAACAAAGCAGGACTCAGAACAATAAGGCTAAAAACTAGCTGGAAGTGATTACATGATAAGCACTTATTCTATATGTCCAAAATATATATTTTGTACACTAAAATAAGCATAAGGCATATATATTTAACATAATATACTACACTACATTTTACATTACAATATATTTCAGTAGTAAGTAATGTTAGAAAAAAATGTCTTACTTTGTCATATTCTATGTTTCTTTATTGATTGATTACTTAATATTATACTGGAAACACATAAAAACTTCAAGGCTTATAAGCTAGGCTATTATGCTCTGTTAAACAGAACAGAGCAAGAGGGAAACCTGTCTTTTAATTTTTTTTCCATTTAATGCTTAGTATAGTAATAACTTTCATTGCTAACACAGTTTTGCTCCAAGAATTTAAAACACTGTTGTTAACATGAAGGCTTTTTTTCACTTTTATTTTTTCTTTTCTTTAATAGAGCAATGTCAAAAAAAACCTGAAAAACTTCATGGAGGTTACCCAGAATGCAGCATATGCATTGCAGTTACACAACATAGAGGACAATGCTGTGTGACTTGATAAATGTCCTTATATATAAAATTCACAGGTCCTCAGCTCACACTGTCACTGCAATGGCATCAAAAACAACCGTGCTCATACCAGCTGAAAATACTCAGTGTCCCACAATTTGCACTGTAGTGTGTACATCTTACAGACAAGGATTATTCTTTCTTACATTTTTTACAACAGATCCAAACCAGTAGACTCCAACCATAAATTTTGGGGTAGTTAAATTTCAGCACAACATTTGAGTGTACTTACAGGTGATCCATATATTTGTACAGCACTGAAAGGTCAAAGAATTTATGGATACACAGCTGTTGCCAAAAGGGCTTTGAGAGCAGACATTAGTTCAGGCAAAGTTATAATATGATTTTCTTGCTGCTAGGAAATTTGCTTATTAAAGTGAATATTGACTGTGCATCTTTGCTCACAGCCCACGGCAATATCAACTAAAGCCAAGTGATCAAAAATGTATTCTGAGCCTGGAAAAAGCAGCAAACATGAAATAAAGCCTTGTTTTGCAACAAACTTAAAGTGCCTGTAGCTTACATCAGAGCATGCAATCCTGATTGTCACAATTTTAACACTGAAAGGAGTGTGTGAGGCTACAGAGGTTGAGAAGAGTAGTTTTTTTCTTTGCACACCAGCCCCAGCAGCAAGAGTATACTCTTTCTCCTGCAACATGAGTTGCCCTTGTTCATCATATACAGTCCTTTGGTACTTTGCATCCACTTTCTGATTTCTCTCTCATCAAAGAAATAATGAAATATATAGTATTAATAGCTATTAAATAACCTGCATTACTTTCAGCACCTTTGGTTCAATTCTTTGTAATTTGTCATAAACTTCAGGAAAGTGGCAGGTGTGAAAAGACATGTGAAACAGCTTTTACGGGGGTACAAACTGGACAAAAATTTGTTTCTTAATTGCTCCCTGCTTGAGGGCAATGAAGCAGAGAGAAAAGAGGCAAGCAGTTAGCAGTTCCAGTAGTATCCCAGCTGATGCCCTGCCATAGCCTCATGGTCAAGACTGACATCCCAAATGACAGCTGAAGGCACAGTGTATTTTTTGTTTAATGAGTCATGGTATAAAAATCTCTTATCTCTACCCATGCTCACAGTATAGTGGTTGCTTATGTTTTAAAAGTTATCAGAAGTAGATAATTATTCCTAAAACCATTTATCTCTTCAGAAATTAAACCTCTATGAAAAATTGCAATATTCTGCAAAATTCACCAGGAAACATCCTAGCCTGGTGTGTGCTCAGACTACTCGTGGGTTCTGCAGGGCTCCATCTTAGGCCCCGTGCTCTTCAACATCATAAATGACTTGGAGGCAGGACTGGAAGGGATACTGAGCAAGTTCACAGACAATACAAAACTGGGAGGAGCTGTTGACTCCCTCGAAGGCAGGGAGGCCCTGCAGAGAGACCTCGACAAATTAGAGGACTGCGTACCTGAGGGAGCCTACAAGAAAGGTGGAGACAGACTTTTTACAAGAGCATGTACTGACAGGACAAGGGACAACTGCTTCAAACTGAAAGTGAGTGGGTTTAGATTAGATAGTAAGAAGAAATTATTGACTGTGAGGATGGTGAGGCATTGGGACAGTTTACTCAGAGAAGTAGTGGATGCCCCATCACTGGAAGTGTTCAAGGCCAGGTTGGATGGGACTTTGAGCAAACTGATCTAATGGAAGGTGTCCCTGCTCCTGGCAGGGATTGGGACTAGATATTCATGAAGGTCCCTTCCAACCCAAAGAAGTCTATGATTTTGTGAAAACTTCAATCCATCTCCATTTTTATGATAACAAAACTCTTCCAACAAACACTTTTTTAACCAGTCCTAGATGGTACACAAATTAAAAGAATTATAACAAATTTTAAAAGTAGCATGAAATTGCTATTCCTGCTAAACTGCTTTTGTCTTCCTTTTGTTTAAATATGAAGAATCATTATCTCTTTAAGGCAAAATTGAAACTGTTTGTAACCATAGGAACTACGTTTAGTCACAAGTAAATTAAATTTAAAAGTGTACTGCATAAATTCCAAAATTATCACACACTATTAGCCTGCAAAATGACAAAAATAAATTTAATTCTCTCTTTACAAACTGAGTTGGGCATGTAATCACACTTGTTAACAGACTTGCCATATGCGGTGTAAATCTTTAATCTTTCTGTAACAAGAAAGCCACAAGTGCCTATCTTCTTCTTTGCATCCTTCTTCCCACTGTATGACAGAAATGAGGCACCCCAAATTCATAGCAGAGGACATTTGAAAGGAGGCACCCTTCAGGTTACTCACCCTTGACACCCAGGTAGATGCTTTGTACTTGATAAAGAGTTTTTTCTCTTTCTTTAGATTATAATGAACAGATTATAACGGCAAAATGTGCAAGCATTCTCTGGTAAAAAAAGTATATAACACAGATTTTAAAAAACAATTATCTACATGTCGTGGAGTCAATGTCATGAGTCACAAAAGCAAATAAATATTTAAAATATTTTCCTCCTTTAAACTCTTCTTCTCCATAACTTCTTTTTCTCTTCACATTTTCCTCCTTTTAAATTTTGAAATAATCTTTTTTTTTCTCATTTCTTATATATTTTCCTACAATTATTTTACTTTTCTATACCTTCATTAGTATTTCCTTTGTTCACATGACTGACCTTGTATATGAGAGGGAATGCAATAGAAACAGTCATCAGAAATCTTGGGACTCTTACTTGATCCTCCTTGCATGTATAATAAGGTCTCTGTCCATTCTCTGGTCTCTTTAGCATTTCTTCAAGCTCTGCTTATACTTTTGCTTTGCTCTTTCATCAGTTACGAAAATGCACATAGTCAGCCCCCCCAGTGTGGCATACCACTCCAAAAGGTGCACAGAACACACAGGTGTGCAGATGCTTGTGACCTAAAAGAAACAGCAAAAGTTAGAGGGTCTGCAAAAACTCACAAAGTTTCATTAGTAAATTATACACTTGCCATGGAAACTGGTATGTTAGTCCCATCTTCTGGTATAAGCACCCAGCAGTGGATTTTGAATAAGGGATAGAGTGAAAAAGAATAACAATGACAGAGGTTAAAGAGAGG
>WBMZ01000641.1:0-21419 GCA_013400975.1 Atrichornis clamosus | reverse complement strand
GGCGGCGCGGGGGGCGCGGGGCTCCGTCCCCGCCCGAGCGCGGCCCCGCTGCCGGAGGATGAGCTGCGGCCGGCCCAAGGACATGGAAGGTACCGGGCGCGGGCGGGGGGGCTCAGGTGCGCGGCGGGACGAGCTTCCCCCAGCCCCGAACGCGGCGGGCACGGACCTGGGGATCCACTCCATCCCGGGAGGCTGCCCTTCATCTCTCCCCGATGCTGCCCGCTCCATCCTGGGGGTCTGCACGTCCTCCATTCCCCGGTGCTGCCCCCTCCGTGCCGGGGGTCTGCTCTTCATCCCTCCCTCCCCCCGTGTTGCCCCCTCCATCCCGGGGGTCTGCCTGCCCTCGACCCCCAATGCTGCCCTCTCCATCTCGGGGGTCAGTCCCTTCACATCTCCCTTTGCTCCCCGATTCCGGGGAGAGTCTGTCCCTGTGTCCTACCCCTACCATTGTGGTGTACTAATGAAATGGGCTGGAAATTTTGGCTAGAGCGAAGGGATGCAGGTGTGAGGGCAGGGCAGGCAGGCCTGAGGTGCTGGAGCAGGGCAGGACCCCTGGGAATAGCATGTGGAAGGGGTGGAAGGGGTCTCACTGCAGGGAGGGGTCCATGCCTGTGGGCTCCCACACCTGCCTCCTGACAGGAGAACCTGCCTTGCCCAGAGACACCCTGAGGTCCTGCCCACTGTCCTCACCTCACACTCTCACACTGTCCAGCCCTACAAAAATCCTCTGTTGGGGGGTGCTCAGGGACCTCCTGGCAGTACCCGGGGGGCTCAGGAGCTTAGATATCCCCAAAGACATGTATATTACCCCCAAACCCTGTGCCCACTCCCCCAGTGTGTGCCCAGGGCACCCATCGTGCTGCACAGGGAGGATGGAAAGGACATTTGCCTTTTGTTCGCTTCCTCCTCTGTCCTCGGGAGGCACCAGCAGTGGGAAGCCACCAGCCTGAGCTCCATTCCTGCACGGGGCTCCCATCTCATCTCCACAAGCAGAGAATTCAGAGGGAAGCGCTGGGGTGATGCTCATCACGTCCAGGGCCTGGGCCAAGTACACCCCAGGGGAACCTGGAGAAGCTGGAGGGGAATTCAGTCCTCTTGGAGTCTGGTTTCATCTTCCTCAGGTCCAGCAGGTCTTAGGGAATAGTTCAGGGCAGGATCTCATCCATCCTATAGGCACAGCTTGAAAGATGGGATGTGTTTGGGGGTCCAGAGAGCATCACTGGAATTATCATCCCTGAGGGCTCCACCAGTGCAAGCAGCAGCTCTGCCCTGCACCAGGGTGAAACCACATGGAAGGGATGGAGGGGACCAGGGCAATGGCAATGCCCGCTGAGTTCGTGGTTCATGCAGATGCCACTAAAAGCGAGATAAGTCCTTCAAAAAGCTGCTCTGTGGACAGAGAAAATTCCCCATCCTAGGAGTCCTCAGAGACTTTGGTCCCATCCACCCTTCCCCTGCCTGCAGGAACAGAAGAGGCATGACCAGCTTCCCAGATCCACCTCCAACTTTAAGCAAATCCCTCATTGTATTTGGTGCTAAATGTCTCTTTCCCTCCCAAACACCGTGTGACAACCCACCCTTAAAGGTCGTCACACACGGGGAGCCAGGCAAACCAGCGAAGCAATTTCATTCCTTGTGAAGCTCGTTTCAAGCTTCTATTAATCCCGGGAAGCCTGTCTGACCCCGGGAAGCCTGACTGCCCCCACTGCTGCTGCCTGCAGACATGTTCCCATCTGGAGGGCAGGTCTGCGGGACAACCCCACGTGTGATGGCATCAAAGACACAGGGATATTCCTGTGGCCATACTGAGAAGGGTGGCAGAGGACAGAGCAGGATTCAGGCAGTCTTTGGCTGTCCAGGCATTTGGCTCCCCTCGCTGTGCCCCTGCCTGCTCCTCCTGCAGCTTGGCTGCCTGCCACCGTGTCCCCCTGGCAGGTCCTGGTCACCTGTGAGCAGGAAGCATCCGCAGAAAATCACCTGGCAGCCAGTTTGCTGGTAGCAACAAGCCTTGGAACCCACATAGGGATGCTTTTGTCAGTGCATGATGCCACATCCTGCCCTGAGGTGCCCATCCCCGGGAGGTTTCCCATCCCTCTCCCCAACAGCAGCTGCTGCTGCTCTGAGCGTCTCCAGCGCTCACGTTTCACCAGCCATAGAAGTGTCTGGAGAGGGAACGGGAGTGGGAGCAGTGGTGTGCCTGGCGAGGGGAGGGAGCAGCAGCTGCCCCTGCCACTGCTGCAGACCCTGTCCCACCGCTGCTGGTGCCCCTGCTGTGACCCGAACCTGGCCTTCCCCTCCTGCGTGGCTGAAGAGATGCCCAAAATGGATTAAACAGCCATGGAAACAAGCCGGATGCGACTCCCCGGCAGCAAGCAGGCAGTGGGGTGTCCATCACAGGGGGCTGGCAGATGGGCATAGGGGCCATGGACCAGTTCAAGGGGACTTGGAGGAGTGGAGTCACAGCGGCTGTTTGGGCACCCAAGCTGAGCTCTCTCCTCCTCACCCCAGCTCAGGTTCCACCAGTCTGGAGGCTCCTGCAGCCCCATTTCAGGGTTCAGCACAGCCTCTGCTCTCCAACCTGCACTGCCTCTGCGGGAACCCCACTTCTGCCCGGACCCCAACATGACCATAACCATAACCATGATGGCTTTGGCTGGGAGCAGGTGCAATCCACACTGAGCCCTGCAGCCCCTGCCTGCGAAGGTTGTTCATCACCACGCTCCTTCTCTGCTTTTCCTCCTGCATCCCGAATGCCCCAAGCCACCGATGACTCCAGTGCTGCCACACTCATGCCGTGGGTCTGCTCAGTCTCTGGGTGCTCTGATGCCCGGTGGGTCCAGTGCCCCCTGCAGCAGCCCCCCTAGGCTTCCTGTCCATCCCAGTGCCAGCTGGCCCTGCCGCGGGATTAGGCAGGAGCACGCAAGGAAAGCACCGAGGATCTCTCCGGATCAAACACCCACGGGGCAGCGGGGAGGGGGCGTAATTCACCCCCCTGTCCATGTGAGACCGGCTCGGAGCTGCCCGGAGCTGGGATGAGCGTGCAGCCGGTGCTCAGTGGCAGTGGGAGGGAGGCGATCGGGGGAATCAGTCAGGTGTGGACGAGGTATGAGGGGAGGCAGGGATGGAGCCGCACTCGTGACAGCGGTGCCGAGCGCTCACGCGCATCCCTCCTCCCGCCGAGATGCAGCAGGGCCGGCCATCCCTCTGCTGCGTCTCCACCATCCGCAGCTCGCAGGGACCACCCGAGCCAGGTGAGGCGTCTCCAGGGCACGGCCAGAGGGCGCAGGGCACTGCCGGGGGGCTGTGGGGCCAGCGGGTCAGGGGGAAGATGCTGCGTGTGCATTCCTGGCCGGAGGGCACAGCCTCCGCTTAGCAGAGAGGAGCGGAGGGGTTGGAGGGCGGCTGGGTGCTCCTGGGGATGCCGTGGCTACTCCCTGTGCAGGGCACGGGAAGCAGAGGAGAGCCCGTGTTGGATGTTCCTGCGTGGGGCCAGCCCAGGGCTGCCCTGCCACGGAGCTCCTCTGTCCCCGTCCTTTCCTTGCTCTAAAATGCTCCTGCATGCCCTGCTCAGCACCCTCCCTACCCTCACTCATGTCAAGTGCCGCCAGGCGATGGGAAAGTTGGGACCCAGGGTCTGAACTGGGAGAGCTGAGACTGTGGAAGAATTGCCAGAGGAGCTGCCAGGGCCTCTGGGCTTCACGGCAGCCACTGCCTGCCCCGATGGGGAGCCATGCCCCCGGCGCTCCCGGACCTGCCTTCTTCCCAGCTTGTTTTTCCCTTTGTCTTTCACCCCTTTTTCCCATCTGCTCCCACTCCTGCTCTTGCCTCCAGCAGTGTTTGCTAGAGGAGCAGAGATGCCCATGTCCTGCTGCTGGAGGCAGATGCTCCATAGCTCCCTATGGATAAGGGTCCTGCTGATTGCCAGACCCCCTTTCCCTCCACTCCCTGTAGTGAGTCCTGGGGAAGCCCCAGCACAGCTGAAGGACACAGCTCTGGCACCAGTCCCTCCAGACTTGCGGGGTTTATATCTGCTGCAATACCCAGTGGGATGGGCAGTTTCCAGCTTGGAGCACAGCCACAACAGGGCTGGGTGCTCGGGGTGCCAGGGACAGGACAGCCAGTGGCATCTCACACATCCTTGGCTGGAGGGAGCACATCCCGCTCTGGTCCTCACCCACCAGGTTCGAGGTGTCTGGGGCTGTTGGAAGCCGTCGGAGACATCCCCTGTCACACAGGAGAGGTGCAGAGACCATCCCTACCAGTAGTGCCTCTGCTCCTCACTGAGCCTCTCCATGGATCTCCCTCCACCTTGTTTTCCATAAAATCACTTCCCCATCCATCGGACAGGTCCCCTGCCTCAGTTTCCCCATGTCAATGCTTCCCACTGCATGTGTTTAAGAAGCAACACTGTGTGGTATGGTCTGGGTATCCTGGGACACACGGGCAACCCTTTCCTGCTCTATTTTGACTTTCTTTGGTCAGTTGTTCTCCTTTTGCATTAAGGTGTGTTTGAGTGGTCTCTTCACAAACTCTTTCCTCTTAAAACCCACTACTTAGGAAAATGAGCTGCACTAGGATTTCTCCAACCCTTCCACTCTCCCAGGGTGGTTTATCCTGGAAGTGCATCTCCTTCAGGTGTTGCTGTGCTCTTGGAGGTGGTTCATAACTTGCCTGGCTCCCTGTGGTGGGAGCAGGTGAGCTGGGGGATGCTCTGGTCTTTGCTTCCACGGATCAGAGCTGCTTATGTCAAGCCGTCTGGCTTTTATCCGGAGCAGACAGAGCGTGAGCCCCTAATACCCACTCACCCTCCTCCCCCAGCAGCTGGGTCCCTTCAGACCCCTCAAAGGAAAGCTTTGCATCCTCGTTGCAATCCCAACTCCCCCAGCTTGTTAAAACACAGGGAACTGGACTTCAGTAATCTTTGTGGGTCCCTTCCAACTCAGGATATTCTATGATTCTATGAATAAGGGATGAAAAGTACTCATTGTGGATAAATGGCTTTTTGTGGTCATCACTGATGGGCTGGCATGTGTTCAGTCATCACTGAGACGCACAGTAGCTGTCTCCAAGCACCCATGGCTTCCCAGGGGGGTTTCTCTGCTCCCCTTCCCTCGGTGGTGGCAGTTTGCCATCCGCCTGGTCCATGGAAAGCAGCTTTCCCTTGGCCCCATCCCGGCTCTCATCCCGGCAGAATGGCAGTGACGAGCAGGAGGTTCTAACCACGTGTCAGGGATCAGCTGCGGGTCCCACGTCTGCTCGGCTGGCGGGTGTCAAAACAAGCGTTGCTCGTGAGGGGTTTGTGTGGGCAAACATCTTGTCGGGCGCCTGCTGGATCCCGGCGCCAGCTGGCGCTTCCTGGGCTGGTGGATTTTTTCCCTGGCAATGGGAAAGGAAGGCTGGAACAGGGAGGCTTTAGAGAGAGGGGACCGCAGCCTGAGTTCAGCAGGTGCTGTGGGGTAGAAAGACATTTTTGGGTGCCCAAGTATGGGGTGGATGGGCACCATGGCCGTCTCTCACCCCCCTTCCCTCTGCAGCCGCTGCTGCCGCCACCGCTCACTTCAGCTTCTGCCGCAGCCTCCTGGAGCACACGGTCTCGGCCGAAAACCTCAGCTACCGCCTGCAGCGGAACCCGGGCAGCAGCCTCACCTGGCACGACGGCCGCAGCCAGCGCCCCGACGGCGGCCGCACCGTCAAGCTCCTGCGGCAGCCGGGCACCGAGGGCTCGCAGGTACCGCCAGACCCCACCCTGGGCATGCCAAGGGAACACAGCTCCTTGTGTCTGCCAGCCCGTCAACTCCCCGTGGGAGTACCTCCTCTTTCCCTGCAGGATCAGGCCTTCAGATCTTGTTTTGCTGAAAGCCCTCGTGATTATTGGGCATTTAATTATAGTAATATATATAAATATAATAATTTAAGTGTTATCGTCAGGTTGTGGCCTGTGCTGGGGTGAGCTCTGTGTGTCACCTCCCCTCTGTGTGTCATTTTCCCTCTGTGCATCACCTGCCCTCCCAGCTGGAGCTGGGACTTAATATAATTTTGCAATAAATGTGCCAGAACCAAATTCCTTATAATAATTCCTTAAAATCCCTGAACACTTGGGTATGTCTCTAAGCCAGGTTTGGGCCATTGTCTTCCTAAAATTTGGAACTTTACTGTACTAAGGAGGCTGCGAGCCAAAGGTTTTCATGCATCCACTGCTGTACAGCCACAGGAAGGAGCATCATCACTGCATGTGGCTCCTGGTGCTTCAGCACCTCCATAACACCCTTGGATTGGGGTTCAGAGGTGGCAGAAGCAGACAGTGAATGCTGGAAAGAAAACAGGGGAAATCCAACTGCTTAGTTTCCAGCCCCCAACACGGAGATGCTTTTGTATCACAAGAGCATGTCTGGTTTGGCTTTGGAAGGGAGCAGGGACCCTGCAGGGATGGGTATGGTCGTGATGTTCACAAGGGCAGCAGCTCCAGGGAAAAAAATGTCCCGTGTGCTGGTGGCATTGTCCCACGACCTCCAGGTGGCTCCTGCACGGGGACACATCAGCCACTCTCCAGCTGCCAGCTGTGCTCATCATGGCTCTCCCTCCTCCACCTCTATGTGCTGCCCAGAAGGATTTAGTGAAAGGTTCTTAATTTGCCATAAGCAAGGAAAAATGCCCGAGCAAAGGGAGGTGATGCAGGTTGCTCCTTGCAGTTCCCAGGGATGGCTCCCACCCCCCGGTTCCTCCAGCCACCTCCTGTCTTCCTGCCAGAGCAGCCTCCCAGCCTTCCTGCCTGCTCTCCTCCACGCCGGCACTCGATATTCACGGCTGAGAGTTTATCAGAGAGACAGCGCAGCTCAACCGGCTGGAAAACGAACCCATGATCCCTTACACCTCCCCTGCCCCTCTGGGGAGCACAGGCTCTCACTTGGGAACCTCCCATGGGGAGCGGGGAATGCATCCCAAGCAGGCAGCGCAGGGTTTAGGGATGCTGGGATGGTCCCCGGTGCACGGCTGTGTCTGATGAGTGATGTGCGTGCAGCCGTGTGCGTGCCCAGGGAAATTGCCAGTTGTTTGTCACCTCTTCCCCCGTGCCTCGGAGGGTTAGTAGGATAATAGCTGTGGGAAGCTCGCGGTAAGCTCCCGGGAAGCTGGTTGTTATTCCCCCCAGCCCCTCCGCTTCTCATCATCACTCGTTAGTGAATCCAGAGCAAATCGCCGCCTACTCCTCCTCCTCCTCCTCCTCCTCCTCCTCCTCCCCACGGCGCTCTCCGGCGCGCTCAGCCGAGTGTGAAGGAGCCGCGCAGCCGGCGTGGGCTGGGGCTGCTCCCGCAGGCAGGCAACTCCCGGGATGCGTCTGCTGGAGCCGGGCAGCTGCCGGGGTCTCCCCCAGAAGTGCGGGTTTGGTTCAGAAACTGAATCGTGTGCATTGTCTATCGGATTTTCCTTCTGCTTTGGAGATGGGCTCAGTTACTAATGTACAGCCTCCCAACTTTGCCTTCTTCCCTCTTGCTTGAATGTTCCCAGCGAGCTCTGCTTGAGGAAAAGTTCCTTTCCAAGCTCAAACACTCCCTTGACCACAGGCAGCAGCTCCAGCAGTCTGGCCAGGCTCCACAGGGTGAGCAGTGCCTGGCACAGGGCAGGGAACACATCCCAGCCCCTGCTGCCCTCCACTACCTTCTCTGCAGCACTCTCAGGGATGTGTCATTAGTTTCAGTAACTGCGGGATGTCTGGAGTCCCTGTTACACTAATTATCCCTGCTCCTCTATTAGACATGCTTAATTAGCCAGCGTTCACACGCAGGGGTCGATGTTGGCACACCGCAGGCCACACGCTGCCGACCTCTCCCGTGCTGGTGTGTCCTGCATCAACTGCTGCTCCTGCTCTGTCCCTGCCATGACCTGGGCATGAGTGAGTCCTGGCAGTCCAGTTCCCTCGTGTTGTGGGCAGGAGAGACCCCTTTTCCACCCCCACTTGCCCATGATCCAGCCCAGAACAGGCCCAGCAGATTGGGCACATGTGGATGCTTGGGAGCAGTGATGTTTGCTGGTGCTTCTCGAAGTCTCAGCAGTGGAGAACTCACCAACCTCTCCTAGATGCTAAAACCAAGTAAGGGGAAATTCTTGCATCCTCCAGCCCATTTCTCAGCCAACCTGGAGGATCTCCCAGGAGAAGCAGGCTTGTTCCCCTGTGCAGTTACAGCTCAAGACATTTGATTTTTCTCCATACGAGATAAATCCAGGCTGTAACACTTCGTGAGGCCAGAGTAGCTGTGATGTGGGAGAGGCAATGGAGCTGCCAAGTGGCTCAGAGTGAGACTGACCACTGTAGCAGGCAGCTGGAGGGAGGGAGGGAAGGTGGCATGGAGGGATGCTGTCAGACAAGCCCATGGACATAATTTGGTACTGTGCTTGGCATAGCTCAGCAGGAGATGGAGAGTGGCCAGAGCACGCTGGGGTGCTGGAGACTATGGCTCTGCTTTATCCAGACTATGGCTCTGGGTGTCTCCAGGCATGGCAGCTGGAATGGGCTGTAGGATTCAGAGGTGGCCTTAGACACCTGCAAGGCTGCAGGACCTCATTGTGGCCAGTCAGCTCAGGGTTGAAGGGGGTTGAGATGGAGAGCAAGGGAGAGCCCTTCCTGCTCCACAGCACCAGCTGGCTGCTGGCTGCTTTCCTGGGGACTTCTGCTGGAGATGAGTTTGCACTGGTACCAACATCTGGTGGGGATGGCTTTGCAGCAGTTCTCACTGTCCCCCAGGACCTCACTGGCTTCATTCCACTGAGAGCTGCCAGCAAACGCCCATCTCTGCCTGGTGAGGAGAGACCCTGGGGACCCCCCAGGACATCTCCTGAGCCATTGCAATGCTCTGGTGGGCTGGGAAATGCATCGGGGAGGGGGCCTGCGTCTCTTGTTTGCAGCAGGGGGGCTGGGGAGCTCAAGGTGTGGGGCAGGACAATCAGCTAGACCTCCCACCCCTGCTCCCCCCACCTCCCTCACTGGTTCCTCTGATGCTGCTATTTCAGGGTGAGCCCAGAGACTCCAGAGAGTGTGGAGCCCAAATCTGCCAGCATCACCACAATCCTATGCAACCGATCGGCATCTCCCCCATCCCCATGGACTGACCTCCATTTTCCTCCTCGTAGGGTTAAATCCCACTAATGCCCTTCCCTCCCACTCCCCTCAGGTCCGTGGCTGTGACCACTATGGCATCTACCACACCAGCCCCACGCTGGGCAGCCTGGTCAAGCCAGTGGTGCTCTGGACCCAGCAGGATGTGTGCAAATGGCTGAAGAAACACTGCCCACACAATTATCTCATCTACGTCGAGGCATTCTCCCACCACGCCATCACAGGTACAGCGTGCCCTCCACGTCATTGCCGGCCTAACTGCCATTAACACGTTCTCCTAGGAAAGGAAGTTTGGACGTTCATGGTTCAGAAGGTGGACATACCCCCCGTTTCTGTCCCCTCTTCACATGAGATGCAGCCAGGGTGAGAACAGGGGACACAGGGACACGGACCCAGGCTGGGCAGGAGGCATCTGCCACCAGGGAGAGCTCCAGGGCAGGCTGGAGATTGTTTAAAATGATACATTGGTTTATAAGATGTGGAAGAGTCTTCTCTTCACCTAGGTTAAGATAATAATAATATTTTTATAGTTTTTTAAATACTGAAGAGAAAAATCTCTGCCTAGTTGGAGTCCAAGTTGCAAAGATCTCTGTTGAGGTCTGAATTCAACTCCCAACCAAGTCCTCGGAGGAGACTCACCTCTAGGACTTGCCCCCTCCTCTTTGCTCCCTGGGGACAGTGGCTTTGGCCTCTGTGTAAGAGCAATATCCCAGTCTGACTTCAGCCTGTGCAAGGCCAGACTGAGCTCTGCCAGGGCCAGGAGATGGTGGCAGGGAAGGGAGGGCAGGAGCTGCCCGGGAGGGATACAAAGCCCTAATGCAAGAGCTCAGCCAGCCCTTGCTCAGGCAACAAAGGCAGCATTAGCGAGCGTACGCTGGGAAGCAAGGACAAAAGCTGGCTTAAAATCCCTTGTCTGATAGCCCCCAGACTGGAGGAAAGTGGCTCGGCGGGGACCGGAGCGCTAATGCGTTGTGATGGGCACCCCCATTCCCCCGGGACGACCAGCCCGCGTGGGGACCCTGCGCTCGGAAAACATCTCCTCATGTGGGAGGTGGAGCGGAGAAATGGAAAGCTGCTGCCTGCGGGGATGGGTTACATGATCGCGGTGCCGGTACCTGTGTGAGGCTGGGCACATGAGCTGCCACCCGGAGCTCTCTGCAAGTGAGGTCACGAGTCAGAGACCCGCAGAAGGGTTTGAGCTGGGAGGGACCTTAAAGGTCATCGCATTCCAACCCCCTGCCATGGGCAGGGACACTTTCCACTAGACCAGGTTTTTCTGAGCCTTGTCCAGCCTGGCTTTGAACACTTCCAGAGATTAGGCAGCCACAGCTTCACTGGGCAACCTGTGCCAGGGCCTCACCACCCTCACAGGGAAGAATTTCTTCCCAATATCCAATTCAACCCTATCCTCTGCCAGGTTGAAGCCATTCCCCGTTACCCTGTCACTCCATGCCCTACCCCATCCCTGTGGGTCCAGGCAGTGAGAGAGCACTCCCTCCTCATTCCTGCATGCTGGTGGGCTCCCCTTTGTGTTGCCCTTTTCCGAAGTTATCCCCCCACTCCTCGGGGCCGGCCGGGCACTGAGCAATTCCGTGTTTGCAGGCCGGGCGCTGCTGCGGCTGAACGGGGAGAAGCTGCAGCGCATGGGGATTGTGCTGGAGACGCAGCGCCAGGAGGTCCTGCAGCAGGTCCTGCAGCTCCAGGTGCGCGAGGAGGTCCGGAACCTGCAGCTGCTCAGCCAAGGTAGGGCTGATGGGGCAGCCAGGCACGGGGAGGCTCCAGGGCTGGGCTGTGGTGCGTGGGGATGGGTTGTGGCGCAGTTCGTGGAGCACAGGGATGAGTTGTGATGCACAGGCCCAGGCTGCCACACGCAGCCCAAAATCCGTCAGTGGCATTTTGCACGGAAGGGAAGAGACTTTCCAGGGCTGGCAGTGGGTGAGCTGCAACGTGCCACCCTGCAGGCTGTTTATTCCTTCCTCTCCCACCTTGTTCCAGCTTCTTTTGGAAATGTCTCCTAGCTGATCCGTCTGTTTGGCAGATTGCACCAACACTGTGAACCGAGCTCCGCTGGGATGGGCTGTGCACCGCCGGTATGAGACCTGAGCCACACACTTGGAATATGAAGAGACAGCTTCCCAGACGCTCCAGGGCTCCTCTCTGCTTCTTCCTTCTCTTTCTTTTAAAGGAATACATTCCTGTGCAGGATGGAAGGTTTCTTCCAGCAGGCATGGCTCTTGGCTGGAGGAAAACTAGCAAACTAGCTGCTGGGACAGATGACGAACTTTCATCCACCTGAGCCTGATGGTTCACAGGGAAAGAGATGGTAAAAAGGAGATGGCAACAGGCAGGGCTCAGCGCTGTGGAGAAAGGGAGCACAATGATTCCAAGGACAGCTCGGAGCCATGCGCAGGACACTGAAGCATTGGGCAACATCCCAGCACCCGGCAACTTGTGTCCATGCCTCGGAGCTTATTTAGGGAGCTTTAGTTTCCTCATCAGACTGGGCTGTCTTCCAGCATCCAAGGAGGTGACGTTATCAGTAGCAAATAAGATGATACAACCAGCTAAAAAAATTCGAAGCGGGGCCAAGACCCCAGCACCCAGCTCCACTTGGTGAGTTAAAAAGGGAGCTGAGTCATCAGAGCTGGAAAATCTGGGAGTAAAGGCAGAGTGGATGTGCCAGGAGGCTGCCATGTCCTGGAGGAAGCTGTGCCAGGATCTTATCCTTCATCCACGGGCAGCTGGGGGAGCCCATGCAGGGGCCAGTGGGAGCAGCCAGGGATGCTGGCGGGTGGTGCTGGGTGCTGCCCAGGGGGAGGCTGGGGGATTACTGGGCACCAGGTCCTCCCCAGCCCCATGCCCAGCCCTGCTCTGCTCCATGCTCCCACCAGCTCTGCAGAGCTCTGCTCCTTCAGGCATTGACAGATTCTTGTTCCAACCTCCTGCCCAGGGGCTGGCGATGGTGCCACCAAACCCAGGCACCTTCCTGATGACCTTCACCATCATTAAGGTGAAAGTGTTTGCTGTCATACCCCCCACGCCCCAAACTCTCCTGTCCAGAGCCACAGACTGCTCTTGTGGGAAGGTAAGGAAAATCCATGTGTAAAACAGCATTTGGGGTAGGGTGGATGCTGTCACCTCCCTACATTCCATTTCAAGTGATGAGGGCAGGCCTGTGGGTCGTGGGGATCCAAAAACAGCAGCACCCCAAAACCCCTGGGGCATCGGGATGTGGAGGCAGGTCATGGTGCCCCCCTGGCTGGGCACCCACCCATCTGCTCCTCTGCTGGTAATAAATTAGAGACTGTTATTTTAACTCTCTGCTCTTCTGACTCTTCCCACACCTGAACCTGCGCTGCGAGTGTGCTCCCTCCAGTCCTTCCTGGGGATGCTCAGGAGATGTCTGCAGCCTAAATCCCCCAGGAGGGGCTCCTCCAGGGGTCCTGATGACAACCCTGTGGAGTTGTCAGCATTAATCCCCCCCAGCTACACAGAACCGCTGAGAATTAAGAAGCTGCTCATCTCTGCTGGTGTGTGGGGACCAGGGAGGATTTGGGGTCATAGGTTCTGCTCTGACGCAGGGAACAGCTCCTGGCAAAGTGAAGGTCTCCAAAATCATCTGGAAGCAGCACTCCCCGGACAACAAGCTGTGCCAGGCAGGATGAGGAGCACAGGGCTGCAGGCAGGGTTAAAGCACCCAGCAGAGGAGCCTGGGGTTGGCGCAGGACAGTGGCAGCCCAGGGTCACCTATGTCCCATTGCTGTCCCGTCACAGCACCTCAGTGAAGGAGTTAGGAACTTCCACAGGAATGGTGTCAAAGGTGAGCTGAAAACTAGTTGGTTGCTTACGGCTAAAAAAGATCGTGGTTGCACCCAAAGTGGTTTTTTGTCTCCCCCTTTAAAATCCCCAGGGAAAGTTGCCCCCAGAGCCTCCAGTTGGTCTCAAGGTGTCATGAGGGCAGGAGGACGTGTAACGTCCTGGGATTTGCCTTCAGGATTGGGAGGGCAGGAAAGCCTCTGGGCTCAGATCTCCAGAACCAACAGAGGGTGTACAGGGGTTTCAGGCCAGCGCCTGGCTTTGGGCTTGCAGAGGGATGTGGAGACCCAGAAGGGATGCAGGATGCAGGGAGAATCCCTTGGCTCTGGCTGCAGTGGCTGCACTGAGTGCCTGGAGGAGTTCTACAAGGTGGAGGTGATGGAAAAGTCTCAGAAAAAAAATCTGATTCTCAAACCATTTTGGTTTGGATAAGGGATTCACCAAATGGTACTCAGATCCAAGCAGGTGGGTTCTTCCTCCTGCACCTGGGTGATCTCAACAACATTGGCATTGCCAGTGGAATTGTCAACTCACATCTGTCACCCTCGGAGCAGAGGTTCAGTGCTCACAGAAGGTGAAGCCTCCAAATCTCCAACATTCAAATTTTCTCTAGAAAGGCATAATCTATTTGGTGCCCGCAGCAGAGTGACCCAGACCACACAGCCAACATCTCCCCTCTGTGCCAGTGGGTCAGGGGTCTGTGACCCTGGGCTCCGTCTGTGGGGGAGCAGCTCCAGGGCTTCGCTGTGTGCAGCCCCTGGCACCCCAGGACACAGGAATTAGAATTTCCTCCCGTGTCCATACTGACCTTTTCAAATATGCAGCAAAATTTGCTCTTCTCACTTCACTAGAGACTCAGGAGCAATAGAGCTGGGAGAATGTATTGAGTTTTTAGAAAAGGAAAGAAAAGCCAGGAAAAAGCCAATCTCCCCCACCACAGGGCTCGTTTCTGTCCTGCTGGGAGCAGTGGGGAGGCACAGGGAGCAGCGGGGTGGCCGGGATGCTCAGAAGGCCCAAGAGCAGAGGACGACTGCAGGTGTCTGCACATCGTTAGAGGGAGATGCTGAGCTTCTCTCCAGAGTTTGGGAGCTGCAGGGGAAGAAATGGCTTCTCCAGGCTCCGGCAGGGCTCAGGCAGTAAGCTGGTGGAGATTTGGCTTGAAATGCAGCTGAGGTGCACAGAGCAGTGTTGGGGCTGCCCCAGACCCCCTGGAAAAGGCAGGGGTCCCTCCAGATCCTGCCCCAAAGCCTGGCTGCCCCTTCCTTTGCTCCTGAGGTGCTCTGGCTCCCTTCAGCTCCTCAGCATGGAAGAAAGGAGGCACAGAAGAAAGCAGAAATCCCACCAACGCACTCAGCTGGAACCCTAAACATAGCCCTTCTTTGGGTGTCTCTCTGAGACGCACCAGGGCAGGATGGGACTGGAGGAGATGGGTGAAATTATATTCCCAGGGCAGGCAAAAGGATGCTGTTCTGCTCCCAGTCCCCTGCTCTGTGCCTTTGTCCTGATGAGGATGGTGATGGCGAGCAGAGCATCTTTCCAGGCTGGCTCTGGACCACTGCTCTGCCAGTGTCTGGTGCCATCTAATGCCCACGGTGTGCCTGACGGGCACCCAGGACTCTGCCCAGGACAGCAGGGATGCATCCAAAGCAGCCCTGACATGGCTTTGCAAAATCCATCTGCATGGTGGACCCAAGGAAGCACAGTCCTCCTCACGGGCGAGAAGCTGGGGTGGTGGGTGCTGCACCAGGGCCCTGGGAACCGGAGGCAGATGGCTGCTCAGGATCCTCTCGGACTGAGGTACAGCTTGGTCACTTCTCAACTTTTGTGGAGCAAGAAAAATACCTTCTACTTGTGCACAACAAGCGATATTCCGGACACTGCCCCAAAACAAACAGCGCCGACAATGAAGCACAGAGGAATCAATTCATGCAATATTTAAACCAGACAACAATTAAAGTAAACGGAAAACACCAGCAAGCATCAATCAGTGCCCTGCAGCAGGCAGGAGGATGCAGGCAGCAGCACCGGGGCAGGCGATGGCTGCACACAGGGCACACAATTCCTGTCTCTGATAAATTTTTTAGCCACTTTATTCGGTGGAAATTTTTTGCAATAAGCAGGCCAATGAATCACTGGCATTGGGAGTAATGTTTAGTGTCTTCTTGTCTTAGAAAGGAACAACCCAGCAATCCCCTTCCAGTGGTAGAGGCAGTTTGCAGATTCCAGTAAGGTTTTCAAGCAGAAAATAAAAAAGCCAGTAGAGATACCCATAGAAAATGCATGCAAATTTGTCTGAGTAATTACTGAGCCTGGCTTGATGATGCAAACACCTCCATCTCTGAAACACTGCTGATTGTGGCTCTGATGCAGGGAACGATCCCCATTCCTCTGACACTGAAATTCAGCCTGCACTGTCCCTGGCTGCGTGGGGTGAGAGGACACGGTGCGCTGAGCAGGTGGGTGGCAGCGCCTGACACTGGCTCTGCTGAGTAGGAGCTGGTTTAAATTGGAATGCCTGTTCCCAGCGGATTGCACACTCGATCTAATTAGGACCCTGTCATCCCATCAGGTGCACAGGGAGGACTACAAACCATTCCAAGTCATTGGATGGGAAGCTTGATATGAGTAACGTGAGCTGGCAGCCCAGAAACCAACCCTGTCCTGGGCTGCATCCCCAGCACCGTGGGCAGCAGGCTGAGGAGGGGTTTCTCTCCCTCTGCTCTGCTCTGCTCTGCTCTGGAGGGACCCCATCTGCTGTGCTGCCTCCAGCTGTGGGACTCCCAACATCAGAAGGATCTGGAGCTGCTGGAGCCAGTGCAGAGTACGGACACAAAGATGCTCCAAGGGCTGGAGTGCATCTGTAATGAAAACAGGCTGACACAGCTGGGGTTGGTAAACCTGGAAAAGAGAAGATTCTGGCGCAATCTTAAAGCCCCTTTCAGTGCCCAAAGGAGGTCCAAGAGAGCTGGAGAGGGACTTTGGATAAGGGCATGGAGTGACAGGACAAGGCGGAAAGGCTGCAAACTGGCAGAGGGCAGGGTTAGAGGGGATATTGGGAAGAAATTCTTCCGGTGAGAATGGTGAGGCACTGGCACAGGTTGCCCAGAGAAGCTGTGGATGCCTCATCTCTGGAAGTGTGCAGCAGCCTGGAAGGGCTGCCTGGGTGCTGGTCCAAATCAGAGCATCACAGGGAAGTGTGAGGTGCCAGCATGTGGCAGGGGAACAGTGAAACAGCTACTCCTGGGATGCTCCAGCAGCCACATCCCAGTGCTGGCACTCGTCCACCTGCCTCATCCCATAGCCCTGGTCCCCATCTCAGTGCCTGGCACTGCAGGACAAGACAGGGCTTGGGAACACACATGCAGTGTCTCGCGGCAATGGCAGCAGAAGTCTTCTGCCCCAGTATGTTCTTGCTGCACATCCAGGACTAATCAATCTTGATTCATTGCTAATGAACTTGAAAACAGTGTTGGGATGGATCAGGTGCCACTCAGGGTGAGATGGATAATATAATTAAGATTTCCTCAAAGGTCCCGTTTTTCTTACCTTGTTAATTAAGCTGATGTGGGGCCCTCCATGCAGAATACGTAATGAGAGGCTGCCGAGACAGAGCTGGCTGTTAACAGGAGGTGATGCTGGGGGAAACGCTGGCCTTGACCGCAGAGCTGGAGATATTTGGGCAACTCTTTGGGGGTTTGGTTCCTGAGAGCGGCCGAGAGATCTCTACTGAGAACTCACCACATCCTTTGCACAAATGCATTTGGATGGCACACGGCAGAGCATGCAGTCACAGGGATGCAGGTGGAGGTGGATGGGCTCATCCCTGGCCAGGATTTGCGGAGCACCATGGTGGATTGTGTGGCTTTCCAAAACACAGCCCAGGGTGTGGGACATGGCATTGCCTGCAGAAGTCCATGAGCAGCCCTGTGGCCTCAGGGAGCAGCTCACACTGGAGCCTGTGGGGCGCGGAGGAGGGGAAGCTGCTCCACTCCCCATGGCTCAGGCACGTTTTTGGTACTTGCACTCTGGTGGTGACTTGTGACAATGAATTAATGGACTCTTAATAAGGATGACACTTCCCTTAATTAGAAAGTATCAGAGCAGGGATAATTGCTTCATTTCATTTTGTTCCCCTATATTACTTCCTTCATTTTTGGTCGTCATTCGCGGCTGCTTGGATGCCCTCTGGATGCTCTGCTTCCCCAGAGCCAGAGACATTCCCAGGGACAGTGGGCACGACACAGAGCCAGGAAGAATGGAGAGGGGTGGGTGTGGGTATGGCTGTGGTGCTGCCACTTTCACTGGGACAAGGATGGAGAGGGGTGGGTGCGGATCCAGCTGTGGTGCTGCCGCTTTCACCAGGGCAGCGCCAGGTTTGCGACAGAGCCAGGTGCTGGTCAGGGTCACAGCAGGTCCCCAGCTGTTTGCACAGGGATTGGTGGCACATGGGACAGGTGGACATAGGGCCGGTATGGCTGGAGTAAGCAGGACATGGCATCCACAGGCTGGGAACTCCCAAGGGTGACCCACCAGAGGACAGGCAGCAAGCGGTGGGAGTGGGGCAGCCCAGAAAAGGCAACAGGACTGAGATAAATAAATGAGCCAAAATGAACATCATTTGGGTCAACCAGAGCTCTTCCCCAGCCTGGATGCACTGGTAGCTTTGCTGCAAAACCAACTTGAACATCCACAGCATTTCACTTGGGCCTTTTTTGGAAAGGCAGGTTTGGGTTTTGCTTTTGACACAACATTCCCAGGCAGCATGTTAGCACAGGCTGTTAATGGGGCCTCCAGGAAAAACCTTCACAGCCCCCACCCAAAATGAGCCACTTCGCTTCCCATCAGAGGATGTATTTTCTAAAACTGGGAAGGATTTGATGAAGCCACACAGCTTCATCACCAATCCTGTCCTGCATCCCTGTGTCTCCCACTGCCCTCCACAGGGCTGTTGGTGCTCCAGAGGCCTGACCCCCTGGCTTGAGATGGGTCCCCATGGGACATGCCCCCCACATTAATACAAACCTGTACATCATAAAGAGCAGCCTCAGGGCTGATGGGAGCTTCATTCCTCCTTGAGGCAGGAGCGTTTTCCTCCTTAACTTTCCCTCTTTGAACTGCAACCATTTTGCTTTGTCGCCATATCTAAAATTGAATCTGTTTGGATTTTCTCTTGCTCTTCTTTTTTTTCCCCTTTTGCTTATATTTGCTGAGTGCATTCAAGCACAGGGAGGGGGAAAAAATAATAAAAAAAGCCATCAGCATAATTCCTGGCTGTCGGAGCGATGGCGGGCTCCAGTTTCCAATCAGCAGCCCAGGCTGTGGAGCAGCGTGCAGGAGGAGGCTGGGGCTGGCCCGGATGCTGCCGCACAAACCAGCTACGATTCCCTCTTTGTTCAGGAATTTCTCTCCTTCAGCCAGACCAGCCTCTGCACAGCCTGTCCTGCGGATGTGTGAGCATGTGGCTGCTCCAAGGGGCTTTGTCCCCCTGCCACTCCAAGGATAAAGGGGATGCAGCAGCCGGCTGCGATCCTTTATCCAAGGATAAAGCCCTGGGAGACAGGGAATGACAAATCTCCCATCCCGGGTCTGGGCATCACAGTCATGCCCTTTCCCTCATCTGTCTCTGCGCCTGGTGCACGAGGCTCAGCAAGCATAAGCTGAAGTCTGGGCTCCCAGTGCTCCCAGTGCTTCCAGTCCCACACATTGAGCATCTCACCATCCCACTAGTGGAGGTGATGGCCCTGCACAGCCCCATGTGCACAGCAGATAGTGGGAGTTTTTGGGCTGTCTCCAGAGCAGCAACATGTGGAGAAGGCTCTGCAGACCCGGCATCCATTTAATTCTAACAGACTTAAGGGTAAGAAAGGTGCTGCTGCAACCCATGGGTCAGACACTGGCACAGGTTGCCCAGAGAAGCTGTGGATGCCCCATCCCTGGAAATGTTCAAGGCCAGGTTAGACAGGGCTTGGAACAACCTGGTCTAGTGGAAGGTGTCCCTGCCCATGGCAGGGGGAGTAGAACTAGACAGTCTTTAGGGTCCCTTCCAACCCAAACCATTCTGGGATTCCATAATTCTAAAATGTTCTTTAAAGCTCTTTTGTAAAGTGTAAATGCCCCGTCAGCCAGCCCCATTCTCGGCAAGGGGCAAGGTCCTGCCTCCAGGTCCCAGCATCCTGAGGGGATCTGCATCCAGGAAGTCAGATTATTTCCTACCTTTCCTTAAAGGATGATTTTACATTTGTGGGTTTTTTAATTCTTGTCCAGGTGTCTTTACAAGCCAGAACTGACCCTTGTTGGGGGTACCCAAGATTGCTGCTGGGCCAGGGTGGGGGTTGTTGTGTTGGCTGCATCTCTGCAGACACAGGGCAGCTCCAGGGAGAACTTCTGCTCAGTACCATCATGAGAGGCTGGAGAAAAAATGTCAGGAGTGAATGTAGGATGGCAGCACCTTGCTGATCCAGCTGTGTGATTATTTTTTCTCCCATATCCTCTCCTTGGGGTCTGCATCAATTTAATTTACATGCTCAATGGCTTGGACTTCTTCATCCCTACTGCCAAGCACCTTCTCCAGCATTTACAGTGCAGTGCGTGCCTGGCTGTTCTCCTGGGTCTCTTCCTGCCTTGAGTGGTGGGAACAGTGGGAACAGTGGGACCAGTGATCAAGGGGCCAGAGCACTGGGCTATCACCACGTGGCCCCTTCATGGCATCATGCTGGTCTGCGAGGACAAGCTCTCATCTCCAACCCACCTCTGCAACAAAGCCACAATGCAAGGGTCTGATGGTTTCCCTCTAGCACGTGGAGGAAGGAAGCACCACTGCCCCTGCTGCTCTTCCTCCTTCTCCTCCTCCTGCCCTTCCCAGCACGGCTCTGTATGTGAAACAAAGCACTCCTCAGCATCTGCTCAACATTTGCTGTTCTTTTCAAGTCCATTCCTCGGCCCCCTCTGCTCAGCAGAGCCTGAAAATAGCAACAGTGGGTGCCTTTATATCGCATAATTTCAGAGTTTCTTAACTCACCCAGCCCGTGGCTGCCTGCTCTCCCTGCCCCTGTCTAACCCCAGGATGGCCGAGCTCCACTATCTCCCCTCACGCTCATCCCATTCCTGGAGATGCAAAACTGTGCTTTCTGGATGTAGGAAATGAACAGGGTGGCACTTCCGTACACGTGGAGCAGCTGTGAGGATGCTGCCAGGATGAGGGATGGGCACCGTTCACAGTGCGGAGGAGACCTCGAAGGTGCTGAAGGTGCTGCCTGGTCCCAGAGAACACGTGGAGCTGCCCGACAGTCTCCCCCAAGCAGCTGAGCTCTCCCGGCAGGCAGCTCGTTGGCTGGGAAGCAAAGCCGGCTTGGATATGCCTCGTTTTATACAAAGAAGGTGGGTTGTGCCTGTCCCTCCCACCCCGCTGAGCACCCTCCGCTCCACCGATAATCATACCTAGCAATTACACCGAGCTTTCCCTGCTCTCTGCAGACATTAATTAAGCTCTTTTCACGCAATGGAGACAAAGAGGGGAAAACCGCGGGGAAACTCCCGGCCTGGGTTGGGCTTTTTTTTGCACAACTGTGCCACAGGGCCTCCCAGTTCCCGGCAGCACCGCAGGAGCCACGAGATGCCAGAGAGGGTGGCCTTGACAGCTATGGTTGCTCAGGGTTCTGCTCTCACCTGGCAAAATGTGTGTGGTTTTCCCTAATTTCTGGGCCATTGCTGAATGCTGGTGTGGCTGTGTATTCCTGCCGCCGGTAACTGAGGCTGGCTCTGCCCTGAGGCACCTTCCCAGATGCCACCAGCTCTGCATGTGTGACACCCTAGGTCTTGGAGCAGGGAAAAGCGGAGTGTCCCATGGCCATCACGACAGCCTCGCACCCAGCACCATTCCCAGGGTCTGGGGTGGCTTTACAAGGGGACCTGGAGCACCCTGGGTTTAGATGGATTGATGGGTGGGGATGGCATCCTGCCTGCATCTTCGAGGGCAGGATAATGGGCAGGGCACCCTGCACGAGACAGTGACACACAGGGTACCGCCAGCACCCTGGAAGGCAGGATGATGGCCAGGACACTCTGAAGGACAGGATAACAGGCAGGGCACCTTGCAGGGCAGTACGACAGGCAAGTCATCCTGCCTGCAACCTGGAGAACAGAGTAAGGGGCAGAGTGTCCTGCCTGCACCCTGGAGGGCAGGACAACAGGCAGGACACCCTGGAGCGGAAGATGACAGGCAGGACTCTCAGTGCCTGCAGCCCGGAGGGTGTGACGGCAGGCCGGACACCCTGGAGGAGCGGATGGCAGATTGGCACCCTGCCCGCACCCGCCAAGGGCAGCGCAGCGCAGTCCTGCTCGCACCGGGGTCCGTCCGCACCTGCCCAGGTCAGCGCGGTCCGCGGGGCGCTGCCCCGTCCCGCCCTCCCGAGGCGGCGCCCCCACCCGTCCTCCCGGCCCCGGTCCCGGAGCCGGTCCCAGAGCCAGGCGAGGCCGGCGCGGCCCGGCGGCGGCG
>WBMZ01000638.1:12531-69560 GCA_013400975.1 Atrichornis clamosus | reverse complement strand
CAAACCCACCACACATATACACTAGCCCTAGCTAAAACAGCCCTCACTCAGAAGATGCGTACATATAAGTCTCCTAAGCTGAGAAGATATCAGTACTTTCCCTCTTTGATAAGTCTTGGCATTTTCTTCTAAAATTATTCCATATTTTACAGCTTTTTGTTAGCTAATGTGCAAATGGGAAATACACGTGCCTCCTGTCCTCTGTAAGGTCTCTTATAAACTCTCCTCTCATGATGGAAAGAGTGGGGTTTGTGCTGTTAGACCCACAGAGCCACAGGTGAGCCCTGGCCTCTAATTTAGAGAGAGCTATCAAACCTACATGGTGTGATCACATGCTATGTTTGTTGCAGACAAATATCTTTTTTTTAACCTTGCAAAGATATGAAATATTTTCTAAATATAGCTCTCAGGAATACTTACTTGTTAAAAAGAAGGGGAGTCACAAGTTTCTATTGAAAAATGGCACTTTTCAAAAATGTAAGCAAATCTTGGCAGAAACTTCCTGTACTTTTCCCAGTATCTCTTTCCCCTCCCTCCCCCCCAAAAAAACCTAGTTAAAAACCACCACTTTTTTCTGTTCAGATCTTTCCTCCTTTCTCTTTTACCTTTTTCCATTGCAAAACAAAGGGAAATAGAATATTTAAGAAGGCAGAGAAAGAATTACGGAGAAAAATCCCATGGATTTTTTTTAAATCCAAGTTTGAGTTTTTTGTCCTCCTTCGATGAAACACTTTTATTTGGCTGAACTGTAAGCCTCTAGGTCAGCCTGTTCTTTGGACTTTGAATGCAAAGAGCACATCCAGCCAGAGGTAAGCATCCAAGGTCCCTGGCAGAAAACAGCATCAGACAGAACAGATGGCAGCTCCTGATCATGCCAGCGACAAGAAATGGTATTGCCAAAAGTGCAAAGAGTTCATTCAGCTCTATTTAATGCTTTTTTCCAGTTTTCCTAAACCACAGTCGAAAGAGTCCAAATTCTCTGCGAAGTTGTGTCAAACACATGGTTGAGTCACAGCATTGCACCACTCCTTTCACTCATTTCAAATAAAAGCAAGAGGGTCACACAGTCACCCAGTAAAAAAAAAAAAGAGAGAGGCTCCCTGGCCTAAGAGATGTAGGAATCTTTGCTTTCAGAGGTATGCAACATGCAAATAAGACAGTGAGCCATGGAAATAGACCTAACATAGGTCATGAAGGGAAACACTGGTTAGCAGTCATGCAGACTTTAGACATAGTGCCATGAAGGGCTCATTTCATTGATAAGGAACCAGCCACAGGGGACCCAGAGCAGTTCCATCACAGCAAGGAAAAGGTTCCACCTTCTTGCCCTCCCTGCTGAGGAAAGTTGAATTAGCTGAAACAAGTCACCAAGTAGAAAACTTAGACCATAAGTGGAGTTGAGCAAGCAGGATTTTGGTACGTCCTACAGAAAGCTCTTACAAATACCCATGGTCATTAGACAGGACCACTAACAGCCTTAGGACTATTAAAGAAGATAGTATGGAAATCAGTATTAGGTGCTACCTGGAGTATGGTGCTTGTTAGTGCTTTGTAGCTCAAAAGAAGTAGGCAGCAAAAAAAGAAATAAAGAGTCCAGGAGTGCAAGATGAGTGAGAAGAGGAGGGTGTAGGCAAGGTGGTTGCTCAGGCTGGATGCACCCAAGAGGAAGCAAACACCAGGGGACTGTGCAATAAATTGATAGGTGAGGGCAGTGACCAAGTAGTGTTTTATATCCTCAGGACAGCAGAAGATTTTCAGCAAAAGCAAATGAAAGTCATTAGTCACTAACAATGACACTGTGGACAATTTACCATGGCTGGTACACAGGAAGATTCCCAAAAAGATGAGATATATGGGTAATATAAACTTACAGGTTAAGTGAGGGAAAGATAAAGGAGACACTAGCTCCTTCAGCAACCCCCTTATGAATATATTGTTTCTCTTACTACTGGTTGTACCTATTTTTATTTAAAATGGACTGTCCAAGCACAGGTAGTGCATGCCTGTGGTGGAGTAAAGTTATTTGAAAACCTTCCTATCCACTTTCTGCTTCAGATTTCACTTTGAAAATCTAGCAATTCAAAATGAAACAAAAGCAACCCACAGAATGATACCAAAGGACAAAGTTATTTTGGGAATATAATTTTAATCAGTACAGTACCAGCATTTAAATTTGCTGCTGTACTGACATCAGTGGGGAAAAAAATAATTAAAAACAAGGAGTCCAGAGGGACTGGCAGTTTTGGAAATGAATCTACACCTCTGTCACCTTAACATGGGATTACTGCAATTCACTCTTGATGCAGAAATTGTGGGGAGGGAGGAAGAGCTGTCAGCTCACTTATCAGGTTGAGTTTCACACCTCTGCTCTGTGATGTATAATGGCTAACAATTGATTTCCATCTGACTCCCTGCATTAGGGACTCAGAAAATTAGTCACCTCACTTTTTATTTTCACGTGAGTCCATGGTGTCCAGATTACTGCGGTGGGAAGACAAATGAGATCAATAGAATCTCTGTCCCAAACAGATTTGCTATCAAAACAGAGTGGCAAGAGACAGAAAGGGTACAGCAAATAAGGGTGACTGCTCTCCAGATACTGGTGACATGCTGAGTACACTTCCTCTTCACCCAGGACAGGAAAGCAATTCCTCTGAAGCACACTACTACCTTATCTGTGTGTCCCCAGCATTTCCCTACCCAAGGGACAGGCAACACCCCAGGCTAAGGCTCAACACGGAGTCAGAGCTATGGGCACACGTTACTGGGACCATCCTCTGGCTCTCCAGGCAGGGAAATATCCCTCAAAAGCATCTCCCATTCCCCACCAGCCCCCTGTTCCCCACCGGCTCCCAGGGGAGAGTGGTCACCCTTCTAGCCAGTCTAGAGGGATCCACAAGAATCATTTTGACATCAAATGCACAAAAGTAGTACCACACTGCAGTGTAGGCAGCTCAGGGGATGACAATCACAGCCTTTGCTACCATGTGTGCTGATGCTTTTGAATCAGCTATGCCAATCAGGACAGTGCTTGTGTGAAGTTTCAGAACTATACTTTCCTAAAACATTGGCTTTCCACAAGACAAAAAACCTTGCAAGAGCATGAGGACTTTTGCACATGTCAGAAGTTTCTTGTTTCTTATTGCTGCATGTTGTGAGGAAAGGAATTCTTCATCCTTTTTTATGTTTTTTCCTTTATCCTCATCCCATAACTCTGAAATAAAAGCTGGGTGATGTTTTCCAACCTAAATCTACTGTTTATAAATTGGATTTAAAACTGAATATGGACAGTCCTCCCCCCTAAAATTTCACAAGATTTTCAAATCTATCCTTTGACACTTCAAAATGAAACATTTCTCTATAAAATTCTTCTGAGACATCTACCCAATTCTGAAAGGCTTGAACAAACCACAAGTGAAGTTAAAAGTTGCACTTTGGGAAAAAAAAAAAATTGCAACAAAACAAATTTTTCCATCCAGTTTTTCAGCAGGGTCATCACTCAACCCCAGTATGTGGCTATATTTTCTTCAGGGCATAAAATAGCTGAGCTGTATCTGCTAGAAGCAAGGTGACTAAGTAACACCACCTCTGTGAGTGAAATGAGCCATGTCAGTAGAAGTGTAGTTTGAGCCTTAAAAACGCCTGCCAGAAGAGCCGTAGCGCTTTGGGTCCCCGCAGCACACGTCAGACAGGATGCACACAGTGCATCCCCCAGCACAGGCAGGTGATGGGATGCACTGAGCACACACCACTGTGTGAGCAGTCAGGTGAGCCACCAGTGCAGCTGACGGGAGCAATGCTGTGTCTGCGTGGGTTTTGTTTCAGCGCTGGTCCTGGCCCTGAAGGGCTCTGCTGCCCACGTAGATAGCAGTACTCAAGCTCACCAGTTTTCCCCAAGTTTTCCTCTTGGAGAGATGCAAGTCCTACGGGATCCTTGGAGATATAATTGTGAGAGGCCTTCTTGCTGCCAAGGACAATACTGCTGCAGCCAATAATCATATTTGGGCAGTTTTTAACAGAGCTCATGATCCTTTTAAGTGTGAACCTGTCTTCACAACCCCTCTGGATGATAAGGGAGAGGTGGAGACAGCAAAGCTAAGAGAACAGCCTGCAGAAGCTCTAAACTCCCCATCCTGCTGCAGTTGGGCTGCCCTGAGCCCTGTGTGAGTGGTGGGAAAGCAGAGCCACTGAACATCTAACCCTTATCCATAACTTGTCACACAACTGCTTTTGTGACACAAGGAAAATCTCCACTACCCTGATTCTAGGGATATGATCAACTGGTGATTGACAGCTTTAAATCAATTTTGTTCAAGATAAAAGCTTCTTTGGAGGATGCTTGAGTATTCAACAGTCTTGTATCTAAGGCTTTCATATAGGCATATAAACCAAATATTGGCAGAAAATGGCAATTGTTAGAGCTTTTGGCTCATGGTGTATGTGGAGAAGTCAAAGAGGAGAGCTGATGGTTTTCAATCAGCTACCATCCCTCCATCCAGGCAGACCTCCTTGGCACTGCCACAGCCACAGCAGCTGCCAGGGCACAGACTCTGAAGCTACAAACCACACACACATAAAGACACGTGCAAACAACAGGACAGGAAAAAATCAGACAGGTACCCTTTCTGCACAAGCACATGATGCAACTGAAAGCTGACAGACGAGAAGCCCTAAGCTCTTGCCAGGATTACTTACAATTCACAGGCACCTGGATAGCTGTTACCAATCTGGTTGCCTTTAAGTGAACTTCTGCTAAATGATCCCACAGGTGCCAGCTAACGCCAGAGATTTCACATGCCATTTGAAGAGAAAAGGCTCAAAAGTCAGCCAGCAGAGCTGATGAGAAGCAAATCACTGAGTCAGTTTACTACCAAAGAGCTCTATTAAGTGACTGTAATGCAGTTCGTAGCCCTGGAGTAGTCACTGTCCCTCACTAATCTAATGGTAGTATTGACAAGGATCATTTACACTGCTTCCCTTAAAGGTTACCACTATTTGTCAGGACTCTCTGTGCTCTGCCTGTGCATGTGGTCCTCCTTTAGATCCCAGGCTTGCCCATCCTCACGGCAGAGCCGAGATCCCAGGCGGCACCGACTCCTTCCCGCACAAGGTCATGCTGCCACAGCCAGGCACGGGGTGTGCACATCCTCTAAACATCTGCTAGGGATTAACAGGAGATGGCACAAACCTATCCTCCGGGCTGAACTAATGCACAGAAATCAGTTGTTCGAGAGCAGTACCTTGCCACCAGGTATCAGTTAATCTGCATGAAGCCTACCCAGCTGTTTCTCGTGGTCAGTGGACATACTCCCCTAATGCTCGGCCATATCACAGAGCTGTAGTTTTACGTCCTTGATCATTAAGTGCAACCACATCTTAATTTTACATCTTCTATGTAAAAAGAGAAAAATAAATTCACTAGTCCCTCAGGCATCATCTCTGAGCTTTAACAAGCAAGAACTAGCCCCAGGATTTTAAATACATGGATCTTTCTGGCTAAAATGTCTCCTTTTCAGCCCCATTCCTTCTCTGTTTTATAATGATGATCTGAATTGTCCAAACATCACTGCTGTATTTGAATGAAATCTCCTCTCTTCACCATCCAGCTCTGTCTAGAAAATGAAGGAAAACCACTGCAACAAACCCCTCCTGACGCAGATGAAAGACAAGAAGAGCTAATGTGGACAATGGGCACTTTAAATCCTATCTGCACTTACAATGTAAATAGATAAATCACAGAAACACTATTTGAAGCATAGAATGATCTTGGTCTTTTCAAAATAGCTTAAACTGCTTTAAAAAAAAAAAAAAGCTGTAGAAATTCTACTTATTTCCCACCTCACTTCACAGATATAGTCAGATGCTCCGAAGGTGCTGGATGCCACTTCTTGAGATAGTCTCACTTCAAGGGAGGATCAAAGGATCAAGGCTGTCCCTGGGATGTAATCCCCAGCAAAGAGGGAAGAGATTAGGAGAGAGGCAGCGAGGGAAGGTCTCACACCTCTGACTCTCTCCAGCCACTCAACATTGCTTCATGACCTCCAGTGGACATACAGTTTGAGACACTTATTTCTCTGAGCAGAAACAGGCCAGATTTGCCCTGTGTGGAGGTGTTTGCTGGAGGACTGCTAAAGCCACTGTGTCATGGAGTTTGCTCATTCCTTCCCCCAGGCAGCTGTCATGTATCTGCTCCTGCTCAGCTCTGGGGCCACTGGCTGCTTCTGCAGCTCCAAGTCCACAGGCGACCTCATGGTGGAGCTAAACCAGGATCCTGGTGTTTGTGAGCAACAAAATGTAGAGCAGGCATGAAGTTTCAGCTGAGTAGAGGAACTTGCCTGCCTGCCCAGGGCTGTGGATGGTGGGCATTCCTACTCATAGTGGGATATAAACCTCTCCACGTCTTCTGCACAGCCTTTGGGAACAGACCAGGTCTTAAACCAACACCACTTGCACCAGAGCCCAGCAATCCATGATTTCTCCTCCCCAATGGGTGCAGGAAGGTTGCTATTTTCCCATTATTTTCCCGTTTTTCTCTCCCACACCACAAGTAGCTTGCAGGGTCACACCAAGGAGACAAAGCACATCTCCACAGCAAGATGAGGAAATCCACTCAGACTGTATCACTCTAGTGGGAGGCAGTCGGTGCTGATTCTGCTCCTACTGAGAAGCACATAAGAATAGTCATTAAGTTCAATAGAGCAAGGCCACACAATAAGAGAAGAAAAGATTACCTTCCTTTTCCATTTTCTTCTGTTAACAAAGAAAAAGATTTTTTAAAAAAGTTCTCACTATTTCCAGCATTTGCATAACTGTGTGCTCTAATGATCAAAGCATGGACCTGTGACACAAAAGCTTTTGGGCCAAATCCAACAATTAATCAAACCTTCACAGCCCAGATGAGGATTCCCACTAGAAGAAGAGGTCAAACCGGGACAGCTGGTGCAATGGTATCCCAGCCTCCCTCTACAGAGAAAGGTTCACTAACAGTAAAACCTCTGCTCTATGTCAGCAACTGAGAAGGTTTTGGATACCTGGCACCTTCAGGACCCAGGAGCTGCCTGTGGGTCCTTTAAGTACTGAAAACGTGAGTTGAACACAGCTGAGAAATCAGCTATTGGGTTCCAGTCACTGTAACAACCCACACCCTTTTCCTCCTCCCTAAAAAGAGGGTACTTGCCTACTTGACATCACATGGTGTCTGGGCTGTTAGTTTCAGGAATATAAACACATCCACATCCCCCTCCAAATATTCTCTACCTAATCTACCAGTACATTTATAAATTATTGCACAACAGAGATGTTGAGACTGCCAAGACAAATTCTCCAAATATAGGAAATGCAGAATTAAAGATGGTCACTCACATGCTGTTTTACTTCAAATACAATTGGTGCTTCAATTGGTGCACCTGGAAAGAGCTGGGTTAAGCAGTGAACGCAAATGTTGTCCATGGCACACTTCCCACATTTGCCGCAAAAACTATGAGGGGAAAATGCAGAAGATTAGAGAAAGAATAAAAAATATTTTAATTACTTATAAAGAAATGTCATTTAGAAACAGGACTCTCGCTGAGCATAAGCCAGAAGGACTCATTCTGATACTAGAGAGTGTTTTCAGACCGAGTTGCATGAGAATGGTTGGTAACCCATTGCACCTTCCTAGTTTTCCAGAGATCAGACACAGGCGGATATTCAGCAGTGGCTATGGGGTGGATACACAGCAGTGAGGAGGAGTGCTCCTGGCTGTGGGGGAAGATGCCCGGACTTAATTCTACGTTCTGTGGCCCAGGGTCTCAGTTCCTCAGAAAATACAATAAACCACAGAAGGTGCTTTCAGCAAGCTTGTGCTTTTTTTTCTCAGTGGCAAAATGGAAGTTATAAGACCACCCAAAACTCACAGCAAAGCTGTGAAGATAGTAGATTAATGCCTATAATGTTTTTGGAGACATCAGAAAAATGCCCAAATAACAAAAACACCCAGCTCTTCACCGAGTGAAACAAGAGCCCTGTGGAAACTGCAGTGTGCAGTCAAGCATTCCAGCCTTGAAAGCCAGAGCATCCAGGGCTGGAGCTTAGGAGGCTCCCCCAGCCACAGTGTGGGTGTGCACACGCCAGCTGGATCAGCTGCCCCGGCTCCCGGCCGCCGCTGCTGCCCCTGCCGGGACGGCCATCCCGGGCATCCAGCATTGGTGCCCGATCCGCCGTGCCAAACATTCCCTGGGCCTGATTCAGGCTGTGGGCCAGAGCTTAGGCTACACCGAGGTACACGAGGCTGCTAAAGCAGGAAGCAGCTCTGTGTATTTGTGAATGCAATAGTTACTAAGCATCACCACGCTTACGGGTCAAGGCTAATGCACCTGAAAGCATCCGCTCATTCTATACAAAGTGCTGTGAAGATGAAAAACATGAGGGTATTATTTTGGCAGACACCAGGATCCTAAATGCAAATCTATTTCTTCCTACTTCATGTTGAAGTTAAAATTCTCTGAATATTAAATGTCTAGCCCCACTTTCAGGGTTGACTTAAATGCGGTTTCCAAAAAATGTGCTGAATATTATTCATTTCTCAGAGAATCAAAAAGCTAGAGGCTCTTTGATGGGGTTGCTTGCATTTATAAATCACATGTACACGCACCAGTTAGAATTTGGCAATTATGCTTATATATGCCGGTATCTCAAACAAAAATGCACAATGAAAATGCAAAATTCTAGATGTTTATAACATTTCTTTATTATATTTTTTGTGTCTTTAACCTGAATCTCTCCTACATTACACAGCACTATACCACTGTCTGAAGAAATGCAAAAATTTAGCCTAGAAGAACCAAAAAATGCAGAGAACTGCAGCCTGCTACCTTCTAAAAACCAGCTTCCATTGCACTCATTAATGAAAACAAGGAAATAATTTTCCTCCAGTGCTAAATACGGATCTTACCTTATATCTGGGTCTCAGAAAAAGGATTCAGCAACTTCTTTGGGGAAATGTTTAGACCTCAATGTTTATCACCTGAATTGATGTAGGAGCAGATGTGAAACAAATTTTGAGTCAGAACTCTTACTCCTGGAAACAACACACTTGAAGATAAAACACAAATTTGAACAAAATTTGTAATAAGGCTTATGTGTTGGAGTATTTATTCACCATTCAAATGAGAGTCAGGCTTCCCACTGACAAAGCTAGATTGCTAGTAATCCCAGATCACAGCATCTACAGCAGAAGACTTCCCATGTTCTGCCTGATGCAGTTTTTAGACCAGTTCAGCTCAGACCTGGCTCTCCTGGTAAATCAGAAGTTAAACATGCAAAAGTACAACACACTTTGGTACCCAGACTCCTTAGAGCAAGTGGAGAGTTTAGCACTAATTTATACCGGGTTTATACAGGTAGGAATGGGCTCCTCTGGCTGGGCTCCTGAATGGCTGGACAAAAGCCAGTTATGGTTCAGAAGTGTTTAAGTCTGTTGTGCCAGAGCAAATATGACCTGCCTTTCAGCAGGATGTATTGATTCAAGCACAGCAAAGTACTAATATCACATATATAACTGCTGGATCACAGCTGGCTCTCATCTGGCCAACTCAGGCCACAGGCAGAACAGGTATGTGTGTCTGTCTGCGCTTGTCTTCAGAGGCATCCTCTGATTTTCCTGGTGGGCAGGGAGTCACTTAGATTATGTCAGACAAGGAAAGATGCAAAGTTTAGGCGCTTAAGAGAGTCTAGGTGATCCCATGCCAGAGGACATCATCTGCTGCTAACAGTGCTCTTGATCACAATTGTTCTTTTGGCATTCAACACCCAAGACAGGCTTTTCCCACAAAATACAGCAAGAACACGATGCTCTCTTCTCCCGCCCACACTGTCTTTAATCCTATATTCTTGTGATGAGCGATTTCACGTGAAAGGTAAAAGAACTCTTTTTTTGCCCAAAATCTTTTAACCCAGCTTCTGGGATTAAGCATAGCAGTCTAACCACAAAGGTATGCAGTGCGTATATGCAGAGCTTGCTCTGTCCCTCCTCCTAAAATTGCTCCTCTTTTCTTGAAGCAATTACATATCTACTGGGGCAAAGCAAAAGTGGTTTTGCTAGGTTAAGTGGTTTCACACTCAGCTGAGGGTAGGAGCAACCTAACAAAACAAATACTCAGCCAAAGTTGAAAAACGTAAATGATTTTGAGAACATTTGTCCCAGAATACCCTGAGGTGGAGTAATTAGGTTTTCCTGGGAGAGAGACAGGCAAGTCTGAGTGCCAGCCAGCAAGGAGGGGATTTGGATGCAAGTTTCTCATATCTCAGATGAGTGCTTCAGACTAACATAAGAGTCTCCCAGTGAAGGAGAGTGTGGGTATTATCTGCCATTCTCCTGCACATTGGGAGAGGAAGACTCTGGAAGCATCTCAAGGGCTGGACTTGCAGGCTGGAAGGAAGCTGAGCATTTCACTTGTCATCCCAGTGAAGTCCCAGCATGCAGTGGGATTCAGATCTGCAAAAATTTTAGCTCCCCTCTGAGTTGGCTGCTGCCACCCAAGTGCCAGCCCTGCCACCACGCACTCAAGACCCAGCAGCACAGAGCTCTCTCCTTGCCTGAACTCCCTCCCTCAGTGCTTGCCCTGTGCCCTGATACTGCCCCTCTGTCCTGCAAATAAGGAACACCTAATGATAGATTTGGGTTCTACCTGTTGGGAAGGGATTGTAGCAGCTTCCAAGTACAACTCATCCTGCTGGGATCACCTGGCTTTTAGTAGAGCAAGGAGGGCAACCTTTCTCTTGTGTCAGGGACCTGTGTGTGTAGCTGCCTGGCCCAGGGAGACCACAATCCAGCACGCCCACTTCCTCAGAGTGTTTTGGGGTACAGGCAGTCTCCAGCCCTCTCTGCAATGCTGGGCACATTCAGCCTGAGCTCAGGTATGAGGGAGAATGTTGTTCCAGGCCAACACTGCAGACAGTTCCTCGAGGTTCAAAAGTCTGTCTGTATGTTTACATTAAACAACATCAGCAGATAAAGTGTGCTGCTTTTCCTCTCTCCTGTGCTCTCTCTCTTTTCTCTCTAGTCCATGGATTTTGTACCTCTTCTGCTCAGCGTCTGTCTGAGCAGCAACAGGATGCACCAAGAATAGCCCTCTAATCTCTACCCACTTCTTATTCCTCTGATACCTTCAGAGGGAATGGAGGATGCCTTTGCATTCCTTTCATCTTCTGCCCAGACGTGCTCATATGAGGCTACATCTCTGTTCTGCAGAAGAAAATGTTAATAGCTTGTTTTGTTTTGTTCTCCCATAGTGACAGGGTTTTGTCATATGATGTGTATGTCATAGTCTTCATTTTTGGTAGCATCTTCCATTCAGGTAGACAGGGTCACTCGTGCTGGTTGTTTCAAATTTTTGAGTTTAAGATATTTCTTCTACAACTTTAGGAGTTTTCATTTTAAGATGCTTGTTCCCAGGGATTTGAATAATTTGCAAGGGAACAAAAGAAGCAGCCAGGAACATGGAATTTGGCATTGACCCAGCCCTTCATTCATAATAAACCTTTAAAAAAACCGGTGATGACTCAGCACAGGCATAATTCACTAACCAGAAAGACCTGCTTCCCTACCTTACAATTGCATTGGTAGGTACTTAATCACAGCAAATAACATAGAGGATATTTTTTTTTTGAAAGCATATGCTGTTATGTTCATCTCCTGAAATTGCTGTAACACATGGCCTCTCATTTAAAATATCCTTGTCAGATATAATTGGTAAAAGTCATCAGATGAGGTTCACGTCATATAATTAGATGTATTATATTAGGCTGAACTGGTTACTTTAATAGCAATGCCACAACATATGCTAACAAGATGTTTTAGAATACAAATAACTTCCATGACCTTCTCCAGGCAATAACTCTGATTCTTTGCAATTTTTTGGCCATAATCTATTAAAAATATGTTGGGCAACTTGTTTGGGCCCTTCTAAGCCTCCTCCTCTGAACACACCTGTTGTTGCAGATCCCTACACCCACACAGCTCAGCTCAGCCTTCTGCTCAAGCACCTCCACTGGCACGGGATGGGGTGCTTTAGGAGGTGAGGGGCTGTGGCCCTGTTCCCCACCTCCAGCGTCACACTGGGCGTTTGCAGTACCACGCAGCCAAACCACTGCACAGACTTGTTGTTCTTACAAGCTCCACAGTTCTTACAAGACAACGATCCAGTCCCCAATCCTTTGGATGCTTATCCATCACATTAGCAACCAAGTTATTTTCCTCCTTGCAATTATGCACAGTAGTATTGCTAATAAACATAAAATGGCTTTTGCTTCCATAGTGGTACCAGGTACTTTGTCTAAATGGAAGAGGAAGCCTGACGTTTTACATTTGGGAAACACCTTAACGAAAAAAGGGCAATGGCCATGTGGTGACTCACTGCTTCCTGATGATACTCTGTTTTTTGAATAACAGTGTGGGTGTGGGTGTCTGGTTTTTGGGTGGGTTTTTTTTAAGTTAACGATCTGAAGACGCCTCTTGGTTTACCCTGTGATGTTCCTGGCTTCCTGTCAGTGTCACAGTGGAGTTGAGTTTATGGTGTCTTACATGCCTCCGTTTCTTTAGCACCTGTGTTGCAACATCAATACTAGGAACTAAATTGAAATACTGTAAGGAAGAATATAGCCACCTATTTCCAGAGTTATACATTGCTGGGTTGTATTCACACACAGGATTTTTAGCACTGTAAAGGTACAAGCCATCTCCTTTGGCCTCCACTTTACCAGAGTAAAGGTGTTATTACTCTGCTAGCTCATTGCCCAGGAAAGACATGCCTATTTGCAAGGCTAATTGTTCAAGCAAACAATCACACCCCTCAGTGACCCAGTTGGCTGTTGGAGAAGGCAGGAGCAATTTCTTACACACTCAACTGACCCTGCATACGCAGTGGCCCTGCTCTCTCTGTCCGTGCAGGAGGTGCTGGTCCAAGCAGGCACAGGTACTGGGAGTCGATCCACAGCTGCCCTTTGCTGCAGCTGCCTGCAGGATACTGCTGGGATGCACCCACAGATGTTACTACGTTATATGCGCATGATAAGCTAGGGGGAGAATTCAAAGTTTTCTCACACTCCTTTGAAGCTGAAGGTATTCAACAAAGATGGTGAAGGGCCAAAGATTGAGGGGAAGCCATATGAGGAGCAGCTGAGGTCACTTGATCTGTCAAGCCTGGAGGAGGAGAGTCTGAAGGGAGACCTCATCCCAGTCTACAACTTCCTTGTGAGAGGAAGAGGGGCAGGCACTGATCTCTTCTCTCTGGTGACCAGTGTCCTGAGCGAATGGCCTGAAGCTGGGTCAGGGGAAGTTTAGGTCAGAGAAAGGTTCTTCATCCAGAGGGTGGTTGGGCACTGGAACAGGCTTCCCAGGGAAGTGGTCACAGCACCAAGCCTGAGAGAGTTCAGGCATTTGAACAACACTCTCAGGCACACGGTGTGATTCTTAGGAATGGTGCTATGCAGGGCCAGGGGTTGGACTCAATGATCCTTGTGAGTCCCTTCCAAGTCAGCTTATTCTATGATTATGTATTGCTAAGGTCTGCTTATCACTTAGGTCTTGACAGCTAGACACATGCTCAGGTGTCAAATTACTGCCTGCAGCTTGGATTCAGGTGAGCAATAATATCACATAGGGGAAAAAATATTACACGTAACTTTGTCTGGCTTCAGAGAGAAAATTGTTTACTTCTAAAGACAGACTTCCTCCCTAAGAAATCACAGATTCCTTTTCAACACCACCTGGCTCCCTCCTCAAAGGAAGTTAGACTGATTCATGTCACAGATAGAAGAATTACACAAAACTAGGATGGTTTGTCCCACAAGAAATTCTAATTTATCCTGATCTGATTTTATCAAACCAGGAGGCAAATCTGAATTTTCAAAATGAAAACTTAGAAACATAGAAGCAGCAGATCCCAGAATGGGTGAGCTGGAAGATACTATCTGCTGCACTGGGCCACTCCAGTCCCTGTGGATGCAGCTGATGCTTGCGGGGGGATGCACTGAACACGAGGACTCAGTGATCCACTCCCTGGTCCACCTTCCCCTGGTCCAGCCAACTGTGACTTCCACACCTGAGGAATGCAATATGTTTATTTGCTACAGAGAGACTGACCTTTCCTTTTTCATTTAATATGTTTGAGACCATTTCTATTCTTCATCTTCCCATCATTCAGTAACAATGAATTCTACATAATTACATAGAGTGTGAAACAGATTTTCCTTGTGTTTATATTGCATTCTATTTAATAATTTCTGTGGGTGCCTCTGAATCTGTTGAACTAAGAGAACAGCATGTAATCTGCATAAATGTCTCTCTAATATCTCTAAGGTTTTATTTTAAAAAATGTATTATTCCATTCACGATACTCTATGTTTTCCAAGCCAAAGAGTGTCACACTACTGTGAATGCCTTAGAGTTTTTGTTTTGAGTTGGGTTTTTTGTTCATTTGTTTGTTTTGGATTTTCTTCACAATTTTGCTGTATCTTTTCTTGAATTGGACCAACCAGAACCATTTCCAGTATATGAGGTGGGTACATGAATTTATATAGTGATATTATTATATTCCTCTATTCTCTTTCTCATTAGATGTAAGGTGCTATTTACCTTTACGATTCTTCTGAATACTAATATGAGATGTATCTGAAAATTATCCATAATGTTTCCTAGATTTTTTTTTGTCTGAATACTAATAACTGAAATAAACTCCTCATTATACACTTAAAATTAAGGGTTTGTTTAAATTCTGGTTTCCTCTATACTAAACAACTGTGTATTTGGAAAAATTGTCACCTTACTATTCATCTGCCCTTTCCTGATTATTTATGATTGTGTCTATCACAAACCCTAGGATAAGTTGTGTGAAAATAAAATTAATCATAATTTCAAAAAAATTTCTTTTAAGGATACTGAAACATTTCACAGTTGCATCTTTCAATAATAATCAGCTTTGTGGTTTTCTCAAATTATATTTAATGTTTGTGAAATTTAGCCAACCCAAACCCTTTTCTCACTGCTGTCAATGTCCAAGTGTATGTGTAACACAGTGCCCTGTTGCTCTGTGGTACATGTAGCTCAGCAGTATGACCTTTCCCAAACACAGCCAGATGTCCAGTGATACCAAGGGCTTTGTCAAAGGTTTGCTGTTTCACGACATTTCTGTTCTGAGTCAAGTCCAATCCTGTGGTTATCACTCTGGGGCATATTAAATACAAAAAGCTAAAGTGAAACTAAAAGGATATAAACCTATGTAAAACAAAATCCACAAAAAAAAAAAAAAAGGGGTTTCAGAGTCTCATACATACAGAAATGTTTTAACTCTCACATGCTATGAGAGATCTCACTCATTAACTTCTTTCTGGAGCAACCTGCCTGAGTGGAAGAAAGACACCAATCCCAACACCTTCTAAAACAAGGAAACTATTATTTCAGGTACACTCATTTGAAACTAGAATTGCTTCTTGAATTCATGGTGAATTATTTTATTTTCCAGCAACATGAATTAGCAGGAGTCACAAGAAAAGCCCATGACCCTGTGGCAGTGACAAGGCACTTCTGGGCCCTGTTAGCCAGGGATGTGATCAGCAGTTCCCTCACTGCCAGAAACGAAGCCTTGCCCTGTGTGCAAAAAAACCCCCAACCCAGAAAGTCAGCCAATATCCCGCAGAGAGTTAACTATTTCCTCACCCCAGCTCTCTCCATTGCACTCCTCTCAGCTCTGCCCCCAGGTCAACATGTAAAACCCAAATTTCTAACACGGGGGCAGATGTTGGAACTGGATCTCTGATCACTCTAAGTGCAGGGCAAAAGGTATTAAATATTTACTTTTTTGATTATGATGAACTGGGGAGTTTTCTGGCAAGTTAACAGCTCAGCAACTATGGAAGGCACATTGAAATATAGTGGGGCCATAAGAAACTGAAACATTTGGCCATGAAGAGCCTTTCAAAGCATGATATCAGCCAATGGTTTGGCATTTTTTGGTTTTGTTTTTTTTTTTAATAAAATTTAATGTTAACTTTAACTTTATGTGCAAAGGATTGCTTGGCAGCGATAATAATGTATGTATCATTGTAAAAGGTAATTAATTTATTCCCAGACACTTTTCCTCCCTTCATTCAATGTTATTCCTTCTTCAAGAAAAGTGGCATGCTGGCCCTGCTGAAGTGAACGAAAGAACTCCCTGTGGTTTCAACAGGAGCAGACTTCACCTTGCCCAGGATCTGGCAGAGAGTTGGCATCAGCCCTCAGATTAAAATTCAAGAGTTCCTGGCTCTCCTTTAAAGTGCACATTATTACCCTGCTCCCCTGCTCACAGCCATCCATCAGCTCTGGCCCCTGCTTATCCCACAAGTGCTCTGTAAAGGCTCCGTGTTTTTTAAGTGAAGTTCTTTCTTCTCATTCAGTTTCCACGTTTGAGGTATTTGAGCACCTTTAGAAGACTTCTGTCCAACTTTGGCAGCCTCTCTTGGAAGCCATGGAGAGTTAGTCACCTGCCAAGGAGAAATTAGTCACTTTGTTGCTGCCTCCCTCATGCGTGATGGCATAAATTCAAGCCTTTGGCTCCACCAGCAGCAACCACATGCCTGTTTCAGACCTCTTCAACTCTCCTGCGTCTCCCACCTTCTCTCTGCTTGCAGCTAAGCTCAGGTTATTATTAGTTGGTATTGAATATGCAGGAATATGCCTGCTTTTCCCCCTGCCTTTTCTGCCAACAAGGATGCACTGTGACTAATACAATCTTCAGCTCCAGGCTGAATTACTGCAATTGAACTATGTAGGGAGGCTGTGCCAAGGCTTTTGCTTCACGGCCATGGGATAGCTCCATCTCAAGCAGAAGGGAGAGTGCCCTGGGGGTTTGCTCACTGCTTCCTCACTTATTTCCAGTCCATTTCAAAAACTAGGAACTTATCAACAAAGTTAAGCTGTAGCAGAGACCACATCTCCAGCTGCAACTCAGCTGGCAAAGGATGTTCCTCTGGCAAACAGAGATAAAGTACACTTAACTTGTGAGTTCAGTTGCAAAACACGATACTGAACAAGATTACAAAATTCCAGAATTTTTAGGAGAAAATATTATATCTGTTTTCCAGAAAATAACTGAATACTATAACTGAATGAGTCCTTATTGTATGACAAGTTTTTCTGACTAGCAGATCCTAACATACTACACATACTGTTAGGATCTCTTTTGTTTTGTTTTTTTCTTACCTAAGGGGTCTATGAGTGTGTCTAAAAAAAGTTTCAGCTAAAAAGATGTATACTTCAGCATGAAAATTTATAAGCACATATAAAATTGAAATGTTTGAAACTCCTTAATATATACATTATGTACATAAATCAATGTAAACACATTATATACTTAGCATTCAAAAATCATAATGTACTGGAACAGATGTTGCCTGTGTCATCTTAATTCAGTCTCATTGTGTGTTTCATACAACTTTTAATTATATAATCACTTTCTTTTCCTGCACAAAGCTCCTGTTTTAAAATTATACAAAATTAATCAACTCCGGGGTTAAATTGAAGGTGTGTAAGTATGTTGGCTATCATCCACAAGACAATTCCTGATTTTTGTTCAAGAAATCAGGAGGTACACTGTGAGTGAACTGTAACTGGGTTTGTGGAACTTCATCTTACCTTGAACAGAGGAGCATTGGCAGAGTTCAGGCCACCCCTACCTCAGTAGAAGTGACTTTCCAGGTTCCTGGCCGACTAGCCCAAAGAACGTGATGCTAATAAAAAGGAGGAAATCAAAGGAGGAATAAAAGAATATTTTCAGCTCAAAGATGTTTGGAACAAAATAAAGTACTCTGACACCTGGAGAAGTGTTCTCCAACAACCTCTGTTCCAGTCTTGTGAGCATTGGCCACAGACAAAAGGACTGAGACCACTCACAAGAGCACAAATTCACTCTGGTTGAAATCTGGTAACTAAATCCTTACGGTAAGAACTTGAAAATCCCGATTAACCTCCAATATAGGAAGGTTTCAGTGAGCACAAATGTCAGAAAGTGGTCCTCTGTCATTCTCCATTCCTGGATCATGGACAGCTGAGAAGCAGATGCCTTGAATGCCCCAACTCCACAAGCACAGGTCCAGCCTGGGCAATCACAAAGGAGCACAGGGGGCCTGTTGCCTCAAGCATCTGCCCAGCTGTATGTGTTGGTTGTAGAGTCAATTTTCTTCCCAGTGGCTGGCATGGAACTGTGTTTTGGATTTGTGCTGAACACAGGGTTGATAATATAGAGATGTTTTTGTTATTGCTGAGCAGGGCTCACCCAGAACCAAGGCCTTTTCTGCTTTTTGTGTTGCCATGCTGGCAAGGAAGTTGGGGGTGCACAGGGAGGTGGGAGGAGACACAGCCAGGAGGAGACACAGCTAGGTGACCCAAACTGACCAAAGGGATATTCCAGACCATGTGACATTGTCAGTATATAAAGCTGAGGATAAGAAGGAGGAAAGGGGGAACATTTGGAGTGATGGTGGTTTTTTTCCCAGGCCATTGTTACATTTGATGGGGCCCTGCTCTCCTGGAGATAGGTGAACACCTGCCTGCCCCGGCGAAGCAGTGAATTACTTTCCTGTTTAGCTCTGCTTGTGTGCACAGCTTTTGCTTTCCCTATTAATCTGTATTTATCTCAACCCATGAGTTTTCCAGCTTTTTACCCTTCCTATTCTCTCCCCAGTCCCACTGGTGGGGCAGTGAGTGAGAGGCTGCCTGGGGCTTGGCGGCCGACTGGATAAAACCATGACACTACAAAAATCTGCACTGATAGGCTGCAGAGTGAAACGTGCTGGGTGTCTCTTGGTGCCAACACCAAAGTGTCCTAAAGACATTTTACGTGTCAGTTTTCATGCTCAGAACAAATTGTATCCACATGAAAGGAATTCTGCTTTACACCACAGTCTGCCATAGAAAAACTGATCAGAGAACAGAAATTGACTGTTGCTTAGGCCATTTAACAGATGCAATTATGTGCAAATAGAATTATATGCTTGGCTGTATGGAAGTTCCAAGTTCACAAAGCTAGGAATAGTTATGCACAAAATCACCTGGGAGAGGAAATTTAAATAGAAAAATTTCAATTATAGTTGACAAATACTTAAGAAAAATGCTGAAAAATATAATAATAAATAAGCTTTATTACATATAAATACACATATACAGTATATATACAATAATAATAAACAATCCAATGAACAAAATAATGTGATTAACCTGATTTTTTAAAAGAGATACAGTGACCTTAAGAATATGGATAATAATTTTAAAAGACTAAAAGCTGAAAGCAACAAATGCATATCAGCTAACTGCTAAGAACTGTAGAAAGGTTAGCAGCAGAGGCAGAAATACTCAAGAAGTGAGATCAAGGTACAAAAGGTTAAACATATGGAAATTATCTGGTCCAGGTAACTTGTAGTCTCAAAGTGTTAAAAGCTGGTGGAGAAGGTCATCACACCTTTAATATTGGTTTTCAGTAAAGCAGTCAAATTGCAGCTGCCTGGCAGAGAACTGATGCTACTCCAGAGACTGCAAGAACAAATGAGCCATCCTCCTGCTCTGACAGAGACCACAGGAGCACAGCAGAAGAGCAGATAAAAGACCTGAGTTTAAGGTTAATAGTAGAAGTAATAGCAAGCAACAGGTTTATGGAGTGTAGTTAATAGTAAACAATACTGATAACTTTCAAAAATTATTAGTTTTATTGATAAAGGCTACACCACTGAGAAAATAATCCTGAATTTCTCTAAGATATTCAGCATTGAGTCACGTAAGAACCAAGAGTGAAATCAAACCCATCTGCACTTTAATTGAGAAAGGAAGTTAGTTCCTTGATAGTTTTAAAAGTTATACAGGAACAGAGAGACAGCAATGTTTCTAGTGTGTTTTCTCTGGGACTGGGTCATAGTTTTGTGCCATTTAATATTTTAGCAAAATGAACAAAAGCTCAAATATTTTAAGAGAAATGACGGAAATATTAGAAGGATATTGTATAATAGAGAGAGAGCAACTGTTCCTCAGTAAAGGACTATGCAGGTAAAGGTATAGATAAATAACCATCTTTGAAAGGAAAGGGAATAATCACTGGGATAAAAATGAGGGGGAACATAAGTTCAGTGAAGAGTTGATGAGAAGGAGATCAAAAATATTTTTCCAGGACAAGGACTTCAGTTCTCAACAGAACTGGAAGAGCAGTCAGGTGGCAATTCACCCTTGGGCAACTTCTCTTTCTTCCAGGCCAAAGCAGGAGGAGGTGCTAAATACATGAAGGCAAGAGAAAAGAAACTCGCTTTCATTTGCGGTCACTGCAGGAGAAACCAAGTAACTGCTTAGAAGGAAATATATAAATTTTTAAAGAGTAAATCCACCCCACCCACAGAGAACACCATTCTGGAGAGAGGTCTGCTGGCAGGCACTGGTCTCATGTAGTAAAGCACCAGCAGGGCCCTGGCAGGTGCTCCTCAGAAAACCTACAGACAATGTACATGTTCAACACTCCCACAGGGAGACTCTGCCTCTGCAAACTCTTACTTGGCAAACAAGTATTTCACTTGAAAAAATGCAAGAAATGTGGAAGGTATAAGGAGATGCATGATTTCAGGAACAGAGAAGATAAGAGAGTCTAAGCAGCATTGGAAAGAGGTGCTGGGCTAAAGCTAAATAAGGTAATTTAAAAGAAATATAATCTCTTGGAGAGAAAATAAAAATGTGCACAGAATGACCACAGCAATGACCCAGCCACCTGGAGCATACCTTCTCCAGCATGGATGAGACAAGTACAAGAACACCTTGAGATCCTGGACTGTGAAAAAATCACCATCCATAATTCGACTGTCTAAAGCAACGAGCTTGTGAAAAATGTCCAGTGGACATAATAAAATGTCTTTAAAGAGTTTGAAAAACAGAATACAGAGCTCTAACACTGAGCGACTGCAACAGTGGGTAGAAAACACAGTTGTTCACAGATATCCTGAGGGATGGTATTGGCACAGTTGTTTCACAATCACGTAGCAAAAATGAGAAACCAGAGAGTTCTCCACTTGTCTGCAGGTGTTATTTAAAAAAAACCAAACCAAACCAAAACCCAAAAAAACACCAAAAAAAACCCACCCAAACCCTTGCACTGATCCAGTCATCTAGGGAAGGCAGCTGTGCACACAATGAGGGCACCAAAAGGTTCACACGCTGACTGCACCCCATGTTAACTGAAACAAACCACAAGACTTCTGTAGTTTCTGAAGGGGCCTGGCAAACCTCATTTTACCACAAAAATATGGAACTTATTTTTCATCTTCAGATGCACATTTTGCAAATTGAATGCAAACCTCAGAAAGACTCAGTTGTTGCAGATACACTCTAAAGAATTAGAAATATGCTGAGAAGAATAGACAAGACATAGATATGAATCAGATTTTAAAAAACCAAAACAACTTCTGCAAGTCAGATTTCATGAGAACTCTGATTTCGAAAGCTACTGCTAAAGGTTTAACCCTGTAGACTTTTTTGGCCCTATTTTCAGCTCAAATAAATATTCTCATAATCTGAAAAGAAAGAAAAAAGAATATATTTGAAGGCAGGAAGGTTGTTAACTCTGAGATACCACAGTATTCTAAAAGTATGAATGCCGCCTCTTTGGAGATTAAGCATTCTAAGAAAGACAAAGCATTACCAGGATGAAGATGGTAAGGTGTGTTGCTTTAAACAAGTAAAGCAAAAGAGCAATTTACTCATAAAGCCCTTTTAGTTGGTTTTGTCCTGGCTAAGTGTCCTCATCCCCAGATTCAACTCTTGTCTCTTCTTCAGTCTTTCTAAGCAGCTGCTGCCACTCTGAGGGTGTGAAGTTAACACAGACAGGGCCATGAGGAGGGCAGGGTGGGCTCGCTGGGCTCAGTCCAGGTGCCTCACCACACACACTCCGAGCACATGCAGATTCACCTGCCAGCCTTGCATAAACCTCCACCAAGCCTGTCAGGGTTTCCAAAATGTTGTAACTCCCAGAGTCTTCAAAGGATCCCTCTTCAAATACTCCTTTTTAATAAGCAGCAAATTTGACTTTCTATTCTTTTTTATCTTCCCTCATCCAGAGAAGAGTTTGGACTGACATATGTCTCCTGGAAAGCACCTGATGAGGACAGCAAGCCCGAGGCACACCAGCAGCATGAAGAAGGTCAGCCCAAAGTGCCATACCTCCGCAGAGTTCCTTCCAGCCAAAACCACCCTAGAGAGTAAAACGTCCAACCCACTTAAAAAAGACATTTCTCTTTACAAGAAGTTTCAATGCAAAATACAGTGCCATAGAGGGGAGGAAGCTTTTCACTTTAAAAAAAAAAAAAAGAAAAAAGAAAAAAGATTGACTTCTGGAATTTATTTAGGTCAACACCAGTGGGACTTTCCCAGAGGGAAGGAAAATTTTTGTGCACTAAATGTTTACCTCCTTTGTGGTGGCAGCAAATTAGGTGTTTACCCCTTCAAGGAGTAACAGAAGCCAATACACCTGTTCCTTCCAGATTGTCCGTGCTTTTTTTTGGCATGCAATACCCTGAAAATGGCTCTGGTGATCTGCTGCAGGAGGGCCAGGAGGTTTGATAAAACAGGTTGAAGCATTTGTTTCTCAGGCACTAAAAAAAAAACCCCAAAACAGGCAATGCTTGTGCTAGCTAAGAGGATATCATGTTCATTGCTGCTTTTTATTTTTTCTGGTACCAATCCCATAGAATATTTGAATTAGACTAAAATGAAAACTGACAAAATGTGGGTAAAAACAAACATGCTGCATATATTTCTGAAAAAGCCATAAATCCTGTATGGCTGTGCCTTTCCTCATGGGATAAGAGATGGGTTCAGAGAGATGTTATCCATGGCCTACTCCATCACTGCCCTGTGAACCACCCAGCATCAGTTCCCACCCCTGGGGACCACAGGGAGATGTGAAGGGCATCTAAAACCCCATTTCTGATCTGCCAAGTGAGAACTTGTGCACCCTCCCCCCACAAAAACAGCAGGGAAGGACTTAGGGGTGGAGACAGTGTGAGTATGAAACCCCCATTTGAGCATCTGCATTTCTCTGGTGGCATCTTGCATCAGCTGTCACCAAGTCACCACAGACTGGCAGGTGACATTAAGTATATTTATGTATATGGAAAGCCACAGCTGGATTCAAACAATTTTGTCTGCCAAAGTGATCGGCTGAGAGCAGAGAACATTAAACCTGAGGGTTTAGTTCACAGTCCTGTGAAAAAAATGATTGCTTTTCTCAGTATCAGTCCAAAAAAGCCTTCAGTGTCAGAAATGGTGCTGGGGTGTGCAAGCAACCCAGCTCAGCCCTGGCCAACAAATCTGCAGAGTAAAGACAGAGATTTAAAAACATAAAGGGCTTATGCAAAGGAGCCAGACTGAAAGGTGGATTAAAATTCCCTTTTGACCCTACAGTCATCACATGCCTTCTAATCCCTTTAGAGCATCAAGTGCCTCAGCCCTTACCTATGAGGTGGAAAATGGTAGCTCATCCTCTGGGCACATCGGCACCCGGTGGAGGTACAGCACTGGCCCTGCCACAGCCAACACCCTGCGCAGAGAAACAGCTTATACCAGCAAAAAAAGTTGTTTTGCTGGTAGGAATTAAACCACTTTGCTGAACAGATTAAATTATAACAACAAAAAGGCCTTTTGATGGTAGGACTGAACTCACAGCAGGGGTTTTACTGTTGTAATTATGCTATTGCCATGCCAGCAAAACTTTTTAAGTATAGACCAACTCCCTGCATTTTTACCTTTTCAGTTAAAAAGGTTACACAGAGGCAGAAGTTATGAAACAGGTTGATACCTGGCATGGGGAACTGTCTCAGCCCCTTTGAAAGCAATTCATCTTGCAGTGGAGAAGTCTCACAAGGGCAATCTCCCCAAGGAACCACAGTGATATGCCAGCTCCAGAGGTGTGCAAGGGGAAGTTGTGTTCCAAAGGGTACGCTCAGGTTATAAATATTTTTTTATTATGAAGGCTTTGGCTGGGGTATTTTTTTTTAGAGTACCTAATGAAATGTGTGCAGCTACTCTGTTAATAAACCTGGGGTGGGGGGAGGTGTTAATTGTAAGGAAGAGACTCTGCAGTGATGAAATGGTGTGCACATGCAGATCAAATCAAAACGCAATCCTTTGGGAAAATCTGATGTTTAAGCGCTCCCTATTCTGGATGTGCCAATTCAATAGCATGCATGCTTTTTGTATATAAGGTAATGCAAGAGTAAGATACTTAAGACACGCTTAAAGAGAAAAAAAAAAGGGTGGAGCTCCTTGGCAACAGCTCTAATCCCTTTGAAGGCTCCGGCATCTGCTGAGTCAGACACTCCCTCCCTACATTGTAGTTTACAGTCAGCCACTAAATCACAGCAAGTTCCTGACTTCACTGTCGGAATTACACTGTCGTGAACTACAGTTGCATATTTTTAGGGATTAGATCCTTTTATTTAATCCCTTTTGTTGTTGTTGCTCAATTAAATATCGCTAAATAAAAATTTCAATAAATAAATTAAAAGGAAACAAAAATGAAGGAGCTCTAGGCTCTCAGCTCTGAGTACAGCTGCAAGAAACTTGTTCTCAGAAAAGCTGTTCTTGAGTCACAAAACACACTTCATTCTTCGTGAAGTCCTTGGAGCTGGAGAAGCTTTGCAGACCAGCAATGGGATCACCACACGAAGCAGCTGGAAGCAGGATTTCATCAGCAGAGCTCTTTGCCCTGCTGGATACACCTTGCTCCCCAGCAGCAAACTAATTAGCCAGGGTGGAGCCCCACTCTGATATAAATCCGTGCTAGCCTCAGTGTGGTGTCTTTCTACAGCGCTTCCCAGTGCCATGCAGCCACGGGGATGTGGCCCGGATCCAGTCACCAATACTGCCTTATTTCCTCATCCAAAAGTTAAAGATGCAGCCTGCCTGCCAGCAGAAACTCCCATTGTGAAACTGAGTTTGCTGATATTTGCAAAGCATTTACAGGTGTGTCTTAGTGGGAAAAAGTGTGTCCGAACTCTAGGTAGTCACAGGAGTAAACCCATTTCTGATTTTAGCAGACAAAGCAGCAGTGAGCAGCATTTCGCATGCACAGAGTAGAGCTAGGATTCCTCTTTAATGAAGTTGAGTCAGGTTCCATTCCTGCCCCTGCCAATTATTTAAATCCCATCTACCCATGTGTTGACTCACATCTCTCAAACAGGGGGTTACAACGCACTGACCTGAAGTCACCACCTGCACGGATAGGGAGTAGCTCCAAGGAAATGTGTCAGTGTATCCTCTGGCACATCCCTGTGCTGCCATGGCACCTGCCAAGCCCACGGAGAGAACCCAGAGAAGTTTCCTGGGAAGAATTATCATGGTGGGTCAGGCAGAAACTGTTCCAGCCATCGAGGGATGTGCCACTAGAAACCTCGGGAGAATGCAGTGCAGGTAAAGACACTGAAGCACTTGGATTTCCCAAGAGACATCATGATGACCCTTAGGCTTGCCCAAAGTAAGGGGATTAGCTGTTGGCAATTCTTCATCAAAATATGCTCTGCATTAACCCAAGCTGGGGAACTGAAACCACAACCGCATCTCTGCTTCATGAGAATGTTAGAGGGGAAACACTGAGAAAATGCAATGTGACTGTTCATGGAAGAATGAATTCTGTCCTTTCTTCAAAATGGTTCTAGAGTTTAATAGAAGCATCAACAAACTCAGCTATTAAGATCCCCTTTGTTCATCAGCAGTGTTTCAATCTCTAGGCGGAACTTGATATCTGCTTAACAGTGCAGAGCAAATTTATAGGACAGCTTAAGGTAGAAAATAATGAATTCCACTTCAGCAGCTGATAGCACGTAATTGCGTGTAGCTACAGTTTGTCACACTGAAATGTATGATAATGTGTAAGCTCTGAGGTTCAGTTCTTATTTTCCTCTTATTGTTTAAAGAAATTGAAAAATTAGAAATATTAAGAAATGGAAATAAGTTCCATTAATTAAGTTGCTTCCACTTCAGTGAGATTCTCCATTACTTTTTAAAACATGCTCTTAACCTGTATTTCTAAAAATGTAATTTTGTGTGCTTCTTTCCCATTTTTGTCCCACATTCTTCCTATATTTTTTCTTTTATTTCTCTGTACATTATATAACTACCCATTTCTTTCATCATATTATTTTCTGCAACTTTTCAACATTTCTCCAGCTTTGAAAACACTACAGAATGTCAAAAGAAAATTTAAAATATGTATGTTTAAAAAACCCTCTAAATTTTAAACTTTTATGTAATGCCTTTTAATGATAGAAAAGCTTAAACGAAGAGAGCACAATTTATAAAAGCTAATATTTTACCACCGGTTTTATATTTCAATTATAATCCTCTAAATATTAAAAAGCCCAGCATTTCATTTAAGGTCTTGAAATATAAAAAGACATATTTTCATTGAAGAAAAAATCTGAAGAAAAGCACTGAACTTGCACTGAAAACACTGATGTTTATTGCTGAGGGCATGGAAATTAAAAGCAGTCATGTTTACTGAGGAGCTGACTGTAAGGGGGCAAGGTCATCATTTACACATAATTACTGGTTTGCACTATCGTTTAACCACTACTGAGATAAATATGTTTTTCTTCCTTCCCTCTTCCTGTGCAAAGTAGTGTTCAGCACACTTCTTATGCATTAGATGTTCTTGTGCAAATCACTGCTTTCTGTGGTTTGTGATTCAATAGCAAACGTTGCTGTTACAAGCAAGGTCTGCATCTGGAGATAGCTCTGTATTTTTTGATAATATTTTCAGTTAGTAAGAATGTGCCATCCGCACATAATTACAGACATGCATGCTATGACAAACAACATGAAAATATGATTGACTATAGTAAATGGAGAATATTTTAAATATGGGGTGTGTCCGCCATTGTATTGTATGTATAGTCACACCAGACTCCTTTGTACCAATTTGCAAAAAATTCACAAAAAATATCCAGCCAAGCATTCTGTGTGATCCTGTAAATAACATTATTTCCCAGGGCTGAGAAATATGTGCTTCTTGGATAACTTTTGAAGAATTTGAGTCAAGATTTTCAGAACTGGACAAGGCTTTTTCTTGCTTTGTTAGTGCCCACTTGGAAAACGCAGGGTGTCTGGGAAGAGGTGAGCATCCTCACTCTGGGAATAGGTCCTTGGCTGAAGAAGATGGGTGCCAAAAAACAGAGGGGCTCAAACTCACTACTCATGTTAGAAGTTTGTCCTTTATATCAAAGCTGTTCTCAAAATAGCAAGACTCTGTGTTTGCTATTTGATGGTGGCATACCAGACACTCCAGCTAGAATAAAGCCATACATATTGGTATCAGGTTTTGTGTGCCCGGGGGAGAGTTACTGCCAGCCACTATTCAGTGGCAGCTCTTCCTGGCACAGCCATAACTCACATTAACCTTGATGGTCTGTTGACATTTATTTCAGTGTATGACCCATAGTGTTGCAACTAGCTTGAAAAATAATGACAGAATGTTTGCTCCCTCATTGATATCTTCAACCTTTGTTCCAAACTCTTGCATTCAAGGAAAGTGCAAGGTTTGATATGGGCATGGGTTCTTGGAACCTGCTCCTCCTTGGCAGTCTGTGTGGTAGTCCTGATATGACATCCAAAGCCTGAGCTTCACGTTCAAAGCCACCTACACCTCAGAATCCACAGGGAAGGTAGTTTGCCCGGGCTAACCAATCTTCTTGATTCAACAGTGAACATTTTAATCACTCGTCCAACTTGGATTTATACAGATTTCTAGAGATGGGATTAGTTCCAAGATGGGCTGAAATAAATTTCCAGTTTTTCCACAAGACAGAACACTATTCTCTGCCTGGATCTGAGAAGCTGATTGTGGGTGAGCTGGTGCAATCCTCCCATTCTTCTCCAGCTGCCTGTGCCAAGAGCAGAGTACTGTGGGAGTTATTCACACAGTTCACTCCAGAGCATCTCCCTGCACACAGGCTGGCGAGAGAGGAGGGTGGGCAGCTATTCACAGAATCATACAGTTTTAGAGGTTGGAAAGGATCTCTAAGATCATTGAGTCCACCTGTTAACCCCGTGCTGCCAAGTCCTCCACTAAACCATGTCCCTAAGCACCACAGCTGCATCTCTTTCAAATATCTCCAGAGATGGTGGCTCCACCACTTCCCGGGGCACTCTGTTCCAGTGCTTGACAACCCTTTCAGAGAAGACATTTTTCCAAATATCCAATCTGATGCTCTCACAGTGCAGCGTGAGGCCCTATCACTTTTTACTTGAGAGAAGAAGTCAACTCCCACCTCAGTAGAACCTCCTCTCAGATAGTTATAGAGAGTAATGAGTTCCCTCCCCACCCCACGCCTCCTTTTCTGCAGGTTAAACAACCCCAGCTGCCACAGCTGCTCCTCATAAGGCTTGTGCTCCAGACCCTTCACCAGCTCCATTGCCCCTCTCTGCACTTGCTCCAGCACTTCAATGTCTAAGTGGGTCCTCTTGTCATAGGAGGAGAACAGGTTGGTCCAGCAGGACTTGCCTTTCATAAACATATGCTGGCTGGGCCTGATCCCCTGGTTGTCCAGATCCTTGATTCTGGAAAAGCACAAGGAAAAGGTTGTGCAACCTCAATTCAGCCCTCTTCTAATCTTCAGTTACAAAATCACACACTGTATTTTCCATGGGACCCTGCCTCATTCAGTTCACCGAATAGCTGGTGTTCACTTAATGAGCAACTATTCAATATTTTATTTTCTTCTCACTCAGTGTGTTGCCCTAGGCATGATTTACTAGATGTAATTCAAACCTAGCTGTGCAGCCAAAATTAATTTCAGCGCAGCTTTTTTTCCTTTGGTACTCATCCTCACAGCACTCCTGAGTACTACACAAACAGTAAATACTATATTTTCGTAATACTACAGTGAGGGTGTTTTCATAATACCCCAGTGTGATTAAATGGGGAAGAAGGGTGGAATTATCCTCCGTGTTTCACAGGTGCATAGAAAAGGCATAGAAATTCAGAGGAGATATTGCAGTCCAAAGAATCAAAAATTAGTAATGCTCTCTTTGCAATTTGAGTCCTGACTTTTGAAAATTCTTAATGTAATTCCAATTGAGTGAACCTGTATCCATCAGTGCTCAGAGATGGAGGAGACCTTCTAAGCCATAGACTAGTTTCCTCCTATCACGGGCAGCTTTTTAATAATCTTATCAAATTGGACTGAATAGGAATTGGGTTTCTTGAGTTCCTATTAAAAAGCTGAGACCTCACTCCTCTGATAGTTAGAAACCATTTTCTAATTTTCACCCTAAATTTATTCATAGCCAGATTGCACTCATTTGTTCTTGGGCCAACATTGTCCTTCACCTTAAATAGTTCTTCTCCCTCTCTGGCATTTGCCTCTGCTGATAAATTTAGAGCAAGCAATCACATCTTTTTCTCTCTCGGCATTTGTCTTGAGGAGCTAAATGAGCTACACTCCCTAAGCTGTCTCTCTCAAATTAAGCTGCCAGGTCCCCTGTTCATCCCAGGAACTGCTTTCCACACCTGCTTCAGCTTTCATTTATCTGCTCTAGGCATGGCTGACCAGGCTTGTCGGCAGCACCAGGACTGCCTGCATTCACCCAGAGGAGGGGCAGAAGGGTAGCTGGTGGTAATCAAATGAGTTAAAAGTACTTCCCTATCTGCCCTGGACATGATTTGTCTTAGAATCAGCCTGGGATTTCCACAGCTACAGCACATCAGTAGCACCCAGATGACTGAAGTCTACCAGCACATCCCAATTTTGCTCTTTTTCAGTTTCCAACAGAAATTCTCAGCATTGGTTGAAAAAATGCATGCATTTTGTACCTCTGAATTTTACCTTGCTCCTCTCCTCGCAGTCCTCTGGATCATCACTGGAGATCTCTGCTCCAGTGTTCCAGTCCCAACCTGGATGGTGATGCCACCCACAAAATGTCAGTGGCTGGCTTCACAGGCAGACTGTTGAACGTATGTATGTACACATAGGTGAATATGAAGTTGCTCTTTGAATGTGTCAGCTCCTGAGATGAATTTTAAAGAACCCACCAGAAAAAAAACCAAAACAGCAACTATTAGAAAAGCACACAGCTCAAATACGAAAGCTCAGAACATTAGACATCCTGATCTGATACCTTTTGAAAAATTTCTGTACTCAGTGGCTGTCAAATATTAGTCACCTATTTAACATAAAATAAATTATATTTTGATTTCTGAGAAATTACACTCCATTAAATGTAAGACTGCTTCAGTTATGACTTATATAGGCAACTTTAGGGGATTCATGTGTTTTTCTTTAAAGCGTGAATTGATGTATGCAAGGCCATTTGTAGTCATCTTTTTTCAGTCAAACATTTATCTTAGAATCACATACTAAAATACCTGGTAAATAATGACCAGACAAATAGAACACAACTGGAGAAACATAATACAAATTTGACAGCAAAAGAGAATGCCTAGGCAAGAAATCCAAGGAGAATAAAAGCAAGGTAGGAAGTGTGTGACACCATGACTTAGCTGAAATAAATCACTTCCAGTTGCACAGACTGCTTGTTTTTCCAGCTAAAATATCTGCATATTTCAAGCAGAGTACAGCAAGGTGGAGGATGGTCCCTACCCATGGGTTGATGGCAGAACCACACAAGGCAGTTTGGAACCTACCCAACAATCATCACTGCCACCAGACCACAACCCAAATCTGAGCAAGTGGCCATAGCAGGTCATGGTGGAACTCACTGACCAGCTGATGACAGAAGACCAACAACCCTATGACCACATCAGACTTTGTGTCACCATCCTCTCCAGAGATAATAGCCTGGGACAAGCTGAGGGCATCCAGAGGCATATGCTGTCAGATTTAGGCAACTGTATGGATCTCTTGGGTGTATATTGCCTGCAAAATGCCCCAGAGACTGTTGTAAGCAAGAGGAAATTTCCAAGCCAACAAATTTTGGTGATTTCAGGATAACTTAGATAACCTCCTACGTGTAGAAGGGATCAGATTTGAGGTGGAATGATCCAACAAGGCAGTGAATAAACGCTATGTCTGTGACCTCAGGAGGACTCAGCCCAGATAAACAGGAAAAGTTGCAAAATACCCTTTGGAGAGTCAAAACCTAATTTCAAGGAGACGTAAACAAGCAAGTGGTAATACTTGAAGCTTTCTGCCAAAAGGCTGCATTGTCACATGTACTTGGGAAAAGAGAGAAGAGTTTCTAGCATGCAGGGGAAGAAAAGCAACAGCCATAAGAGAGGCTTGGGCAGAGCAGAGGGCAGGTACAAGCATGTAGGAGTTGGTGAGAGAAGAGGTGTAGGAAGGAGCAATGTTCATGCAGGCACTGCAGGCAGGAGGAGGCAAGACATGCAGTGGAGCAGGGTATTGGAGAGGCAGGACCCTCTGCTTATGGCTCCTGCATTGCTCCCTGAGAATAGCCCAGTCTTCAGTTACCCCGAGGTGTTAATTTTAGTGCCTTTGCAAAACAAACTGAGCAGATCAACTAGTTCCTTTAAAGCAGACAGTTCATCTGCACAAAGGCTTATACTAGCTTCACTAAATCAGTTTTTCTAAACTGCTACTGCTGGGCTGACAAGATCTGGGGAGTAGGAGGGAAAATGTTTGGTCCTGTGTTACTCTAGTGTTTCTGATAGAAGCGTATTTAGTCTCTTCCCAGTGAATAACACCTATTTTGAGGGCAGAAAAAACCCCCAACTGTCTGACAAAGCCACACTTCGTATGCCCCTTATTCTTCCTCGAGAAGTATCTTCAGCTGTGAATACATATATATACACTCTAATGACAGTCAGCTGTCACGTCTGTAAACATACATTTACCTCCCATTAAGGGTTATTTGCCCCTTTTTGTGACCTTTCACCAGCTTTCCATACCCTGGCCATGTGGCACAGATGGTATAATCCTGTCAGGCTAAGGCAGGTGACAGTGCTGCTCAGTGTTTAGTAATCAGTGACTGTAATTAGCCAGACTGGACGCAGGCTCAGATAATAGGGCAGTCAAACAGCTGCCAGTCATGAGGCTTTTCCTGTGGACTGCAGGAGATGGAAGAGAGGATGATATAAAGAGGCCATGCATTTTTCCCACACGCTTTATACAGAACCAGTGATAATGTTATATATGGTGGTTTTTAATTAAGAAAAAAAAATCCTTCCAGAGTGACCAATAAAGTGCGTTTCATATCACGAGGGCATACAGGAGCTTTTAATTGGCTTTTAAATCTGGTGTAGATGTTCTGGAGAATGTTTAGCAGCACCAGAGCTTTTTCCTATTAGGAGACTGTCTTGTCACACTTTCCTTACACATGTTCAGAAGAACACAAAATGTGGATGGATGAAGCACTCCAGGTTCATGATCCCTAAACCCACTCCTTTAACACAGGAAAGTGGTCTCACTAAGCTACTACTTTTTTGCATTCAGGGATCAGGATTTAGACAAATAAAATTAAACTTAGTTGTAGAAAAAGTAAAGAAAAACTTAATTTCAATAAAATAGATATTATTAAAAAATATGGTGGATATTGAAACTACTGACTATAGGAAGTTATCAAATGAAATTTTTTATTGATTTTAGTTCTTTTTAGAGAGCTCAAAGATTGTCCTCATTTCTGATCTTGTGTTACACTACACATTTAGATGATATGTCAGCTGCACATGCTGTATTTAAGAGAAGCAAGCAGTGTGCTGAACCAACGATATTTTCATGTGAGAAATGACTCACGGTCTCCTGGATGGTAGAAAATTCTCTGTCCTAAGCAGATGCTCATGCTTACAGTTTGTGACTGTGAAAGAGGTTTTATTACCAAAGAGGCAACCAGTCATCTCTTGCAGAGGAAAGACTAGCATTCATTGTCTATGAGAGCTTTTTTGTCCTTACTTAAATATTTCTTTCCTATTTTTACACATGTGCCTATTATTGCAAAGACACGAATAATGAAATATATTTAATTTAAAAATGCACACATCACAATTAATCAACTTCTCCTCATCCTTTATTGCACGTATTCCAACAGGATTTCTTCCTCTTCCCCTCCAAAATTGTGCTATTTATCTGTACAGAACAGACACCTTAATCTTTTGGGGGAAAAGCAGAGAAAAATTTCAATTTCCATGCATTTATGAGAAGACATTCTTAAATAGGCCAGTGAAAGAGATATTGCATCTATAAATAAATTATTCCGAGGCGGGCAGTGGGATGGGGTTACACATCGCCATTGTGTGGGGAGGCTGCAAAGCCTGACCCGGGAGTGCAGCTGTTGTCTTTGTGCCGGGCACTCTGCCTCTGCCATTGTTCTCCTGATTACAACAGGCACGTCGGGGGCGCGGGGAGGGCAGCCGGGGGTGAAAGGATGGCTGTGCATTGATAACGCCTGGCACTATCACAGAGGGCAATGATAGGCTTCTCAGCTGCGGCGCTATCGGGGTGTGGGGCCTCTGAGCGTGTGCGTGTCCCCCCGCCTCCCCTCCCTGAATCAGCGATTTCTGGAGATGTGAATGTGTTCACCTCCTGCGTGTGCCAGCTGGATCTTGCCCAGACACACACACGGGATTGTGTCAACAGATGGTGTAAAAGGGGACAAAAAGGACAGTATTTCCAAACTGAATATGTAATATCAAACAGGTGTGGAGGTAAGGAGATGGTAATGAATAAGGAACACCGAGCTGTGGAGAAGGGTGTCTGTGCTGCTCACAGCAGAGAGGTGGGGAGGGAACTCGTCGCTGTTACCATGTTCTACTCAACAGGAGGGGAAAACGGCCACAATCTCTCTGCCACGGCCATTGTCCCCAGTAACACAGGGACAGCTCAGCTGCCGGATGGCCTGGCCCCAAGGAGCCGGCAGGGTGGTGTCCCTGCTGCCCTTTCATCCCTTGCATCACTGTCATGTTTCCAGCAGCACCTCCCAAAGCCCTGCACAAAGGTGCTTGGCCTATCAGCATCCTAGAAGCCATGCTCACCCACTCCTCCACCTGGGGCGGAGGCAGGCCAGGAGGACAGGAGGCCAATAGAAGAGGTGTTCCCAGCCCACCTGGGGCAGAGGGGAGAAATATCTCACAACAGAAAAGCCCAAGTCAATTGTGCTAACCTAGGATCGTGCTGTCATCACAGATACACTGGGGACATCTGAGCTGGGGTCACTGAGCATCAGCGTGAAAGGCATCCGTGTCACAGGAGGTGTTGTGTGGCCCATACCCTGCTACAACACCGTGATTGATTCCCATTTCCTTCTGTGGACCTGCTGCCACGTAGGATAGCTGTCACTCATGCCACCATGGACCTTTAGGGCTGCATGGCACACCTGGTGACATGAGCCTGGCCATGGGGAAAGATGCACTTGCCCTCCACCCTTCAGGAGAAGCCTGCAAGACCTGCAAAACCAACAGGGGTATTCACCCCGAAAAGATGACAAAGCATCCCTGCTTGGCTCCAACTGTGGAGCCCATCATGGACCAACTGCCTGTCCATTTGTGCCCCAAGATATGCAGCCCAGTTCAGAAGACAAGTGGGAAGGAAAAAAGCCATACTGTGTTTTCTCTGACAAAACAGCTCATCATTGCTTTGTAGATTTTCCCTTTCCTAAAACCCAGAGGAAATCCTCCTATTTCTCAGCAGACTGCTGTCTGGTCACTCTGACCTCCTCCTCAACTGCTGAAAAGAAATATTCATCTTAAACCTACTTAATTTTTATATCTCTGTCTGTTTTTTCCATTTATTTCCAATTGTGGGTCTCACTATCTGTCAGGGATAGGATCACACATCTGTCTCACTGTTAAAACTGCTACTGCACTGTTAAAACTGTTACTGTGGGACTGGGATTGAATCACTTGATGCTGCTTTGATGCTTCAGTTGCTGTCACATAGTGTATGGCTACTTTGTAAACTTGTTTTCAGATTGTGTTGTTGTAGGTACCTAACTTGTGTATTCCTACATTCTTTCTTTATGTTATCCCAAAGTTATAGTGCATTGTGTACAAATTCACCTTATAGATATTCATATATTTTACTTGCAATCTGGTACACATCTGTTATATGTAGATGAGCTTCCTGCTCTCATCCCTTTCAAATTATTCTCTCCAGAACTGTGTTCAGCCAATACTCAGCATTGCTATTTCCCCATCCTCTGTCATCCATCAGCTGCACTCAACACAATTAGCTGTCTTGCTCATCATGCAACCCTGCCCTCATTTACCTGGCTTGGTCATTTCCTCCTTCCTCTCCCCTAAGTGGGTCAGTGAGAGGATCTTCCTGATTCCTCCTCCAGTTTTCCATGGAAGTACCAGTAGGTTCTCACCATGGCCGCAACTCTTTTTCCAGATTCACAATACCAGCCTCCACCACAGGCACTTATATTTCAACCAGCTTTCTCCCAACAGACTCTTGTTTAACATTTCTCTGTAATTCAGTAATCAAGTTAAAGTTACAAGAGAACCCACCTTAATCCTCTTTCCTTCTGATGTGTTTCCAAAAGGTGTAAGAAGATACTAATATACACAGGCTAACACTCAGTATGCTGATCAATACTCTATCAGTCTTAACTTGTATTCTCTCACACATTCCTCTCTTGTCTGACATGTGAAGGTCTCTGTTTGTACATCACAGCTGGGGCCTCTGTCCCCCATTGTCTTAATTATGGACTCAATGTGCTGCAGATATATAAATCATGGAAATTTAATCAGGCTTATTGCATCCTTCATCTGGCAGCACAGACTGAAATGAAAGCTGTGGTGAAATAAAGGCTATTCCAAATGAGAGGGAGCAGCAATGCTACATTATGCTCTTGAGCATTTTCCTGAAATATAGCATCTCTGGGGACCCTCTTTCCCCCCACTTCCCCACCCCACACACACACATGAAAACCCCAACTCTGGCTAAGTCATTTATTTAAAAGTTACAGTCAACATATAAGATGCAGGACCCAGACTGGCAAACTGCAAGTGGTTTGTTTCCACAGAAGACGGAAGGGAGGAAAGCTCACGAGATGGTCCTGAGGATGCTCACAATGTCTTTCAGAGGTAAAGAAACCCCCCAGGGTGAGAACATGGGGCAGGTGAGCACCAGCAGGTGCATGGAGCCAGCAGGCTGGGTTTCTGTCCTGCCCCACTCCCCATGCACCTTCCTTTACAGGCTGCTGGGATCCGTGGCTCCTTACCAGTCCCTCCGTGGTGCTCCTCTTCATATCCTTTGTTCACCCACTCCTTGCTGGTGGCACAAAGAGGGGAGGAGTGAGTCTCTCTTTGTTCAAACGCATCTCAATAAAAGACCAACCATAAACAGCAAACTGCCACCTCCACAGCCAGATCTACCGGTCAGGGTACAGTAAATACTACCACTGGAGCAAGTATTTAAGCAGACATGTGGGACAACTTGTTAGGTCATTTCCATTTGCTTAATCAGATTCTGTAATAGGCGTTAAATTGTAACATCTCCTTACAGTGATGAGAACCTGACTTATCCACAGGCTATTCCCTAGTAGGAAATTGAGGCTGGTAAAGTGAATTCACTCAGCATGGGGTACAGCTATAGAAAAACCAAACACATACCCAAATTGGGATGGAAAAAATCTCATCTTGATAGGAAAATTTGGGTGAAGTGCAAGACACATTCGTTGTCCAAGGGACAAGGCACGCTACAGTTTTTCATCACTGTGAACTGCCAGAGCCTTCATGATTAGCACCTATTGAAATCAATTAGTTTAATCACGGTAACATCCTCCAGGTGGGAATGGTTTTGTAAGACGAGCCCCAAAACCTTGCCTCTACTGGGAAAATTACCCATTACTGACACTGGCTACACCCTAACAGATGCAGATGAATAAGTAAACACATTAAGCTGCTGAGGTAGACTAGGACAAACAGCACTCGGCACTGCTTAGTAACCACTCGGTTTTACTCATCTGCCAATGTGTTGACTGCTGTTTAACTTGTTATGTCCTGATTGACACTTGGAGCTAAGCAGTGTTCGGTCTTTGTTCCTTTGGTGAGCAAGGTATGAAGCCTGAGTATCTGTGGTTTTCAAAACAGCATTTAAAAACAAATATGAAAGAGCTATTATAATACAGCAGAGTCAAAATTGATGCTGGAAAATTATTTTAACTTCAAAATGCTTCTATGAGCATTGCTCTATGGGATGGAATATAACACAGACTCTAGCCAGTATTAATAAGTAAGGATGAAAGCAGATATTGTGCAAAAATTTGGGGGATAAAAAAAAGCAGAATTAAGTACTAAATCAGACCAGCAGAACTGTCAAATGTGTTAGACTATATTCACAGGCACTCATGTGTGACAAGCAGGCACAAAACATAAACATTTGTTTAGTTTGAGTAATTTTGCTTTTTAGAGTAAAAGGCTTTTTTTTTTTTTTTTTTGAAGAGGAGGAGGGCTTTTATCTACAGTCTGGAATTTTAAAAGTCTTATATCCTGCACAGACTGTTTGAAGCAGTTCCAGAAGAACTGCTTTTCATTAGCAAGTGCTGACTCAACGATATGTAGAAATGTATTGAGTTCATCAAAAAAATTAAAGAAAATTATTTGGTTTTACTTCTAAAAGGCTACACAATTTCATTTGGACCTCATCCCTTAAATCACTATATACTATGTTTCAAATATATTATCACTTGAAAGTCGTAATAATAAAGGCAAAACAAACTGGTTTGATTTCATTGAAGTCTTTAATAAAGAGTTCTTTTGATGACCTCAAGTAAAGCAATTCCCAAATGTCATTTCTCAGTAAATTTTGAAATTTCAAGGTTTAAATCTGAGAAAAAACAAAAATTAAGTGATAGCATTTCTTAAGGAACATAAATGTTGAACTTAGGCAAATGCTGATATAATTGTGCCCAGCAGCCCAGGGGTCTACTTCAAGTGAGCATGTGTTTGTGTAGTTATATGTGATATAAGCTTGAACATATGTGATCTAAGTTTGGACATAAAGTCTAGAGGGCTGCCAGGGCAGGGCAGTTTTTCAAGCTGCTCTAATATAAACCAGAATCACAGTTACTGCTTTTCTGCAAAATAAGCAAGTCTATACTTATATTTTTTCCCACTCTTGTCAGTTGAGAAAAGGGGCTAAAAAGACACTAAAAAGGCACTCTGGTTATACCTACACTGATAGATGGCAGGCTCAGGCACATCAGCTGGCCTCATGGCTCTGCAGCATGGCTGTGTTCCGTGCTCTTGGTCTTTCTCACCTACCTAAAGAGGACGGTGTGAGAAACAAACATCTATCTGTATCAGCCTTATCAAATAGCAAGTAAAAGGTAGCATTTGTTTACATTTCATAGCAAGCCACTGTGGTGTAGACATTACTCTTTATGCACTCTTTCAAAGCCCATGATTATCAAGTTATGAGCAGGGACTTAAAATCACATCCATTCACCACAGGCTACAAGGGAGTTTGAAGCCAGCAGTTTTCTATTTCAGAAAGGTTTATTCACATCATTTGCTTGCCCATGCCACCAGTCAGCCTGCAGCAATAGTCCTTAGAAGCACAGATTCCTCCTTTCATCCTTTCATCCTGTGTTCATCCACAGTTCTTTAGATTTAGTTCATATCAAGCACTGACATCTGAACACATAAGCTTATCCTACAGTCACAAACCCTTCCAACTCAAGAAGTACCATCTGCTCTCAGTAAAACTACCTAAACAGCCTAGCTCTTCCACTGATAAATTTTTCTGGTGCTGCTACACACTGAAGGAATGGTCACACTCAGCCTAAAGATCTACCTGGCCCAGGAGCCTGTCTCCAGCAGTAATCAACAGCAGATCCTAGGGAAGGGTGTGGAAACACACAGTGGTGGCTTGCCCAGAAGATGTGTTTTGGACCTCCTATGCCAGCACTAATGTCTTTGTGTTTAGTTTTTCACAATGGGATCCTCTTCCATAGATTTTTATGTGTATTTTTTTAGCCTGTGCTGACTCACAGAACACACAACATGCACCAAGAAGTTCCACAAGTAAATACTCACTGCATAAGGGAAAACATAAGGTCCCTTTGAACTGCTTCCATGCTGGGCTCACAGATACCTAGATCTTGTTGGAAAGAGGTAAGGAACCAGTAGCCTCTATATTATTTTTCTTCAAAACTTAGAAGACCTATAAGTCACCTTTTGTGTGAAGGCATTTCCATATTTTTTTTGTTTCCTTTCTCAGAACTTTCTCCAGTCCTCCACTACATTTTTTTAAGTAGAGGGGACAGGAACTCTGTAGGGATTTATGCAGTCTCTTTTGTTCTCTATTTCTTTTCTAATAATTCCTAACATTCAATTTACATTTTTATTGCTGCTGAGCATTAAATTGGTGGTTTGATAAGAACTATTCATTAAAATTCTGAGATCTCATTTCTAAGTGGTAACGTTCAATTCAGAGCCCATCACTCTTACATTGAGAGTTGATTGCTTTTTTCCTTGGTATCACTTATATTTATCTACATTGAAGTGGTAATACCAAAATTTGCAACACAGCCAAAACTTCAATTTCCACAACAAAATAAATATTTTCAAAAATGTAAAAAATGGCTTTTATTAGGAAATACTCATTTGAATCTTTTTCACTGGAGAATTTTCCAATAATGGCATCATGATAGTGTAGCATAAAGAGACCTCAATGCCTCATTTTGCACCACTTTCTTTTGAGCAATATCACTAGGTCTCTTAATATTCTAATGAAGTCATCTTGCTATCTTAGAGTCACAATTCCTTGAGACAAGGAAATAGAAGAAAATCCCACCTTGTATTAACAAAAATCAAGTACATTTCAAGTTATCATGCTAACTTTCAAGCTAACTTTTATACAAAAGTTAAATCTTAAATACATTATACAATTGCATGGTCAAGAACAATAGTAAACAGATAAAAAGAACTTTTTTCATTTTTACATCCTTTTAAAACCTATTTCATGCTTTGTGAAGCCTAGTTTTTAACTGGATAACAGAATGATGATGGTGAACAAAGGACACATGTATATGTACTGTCAATCAAATTTATTTACGATGGCAATGTGTGATATATTTCCAAACTAGCCGAGAGTTAATCCAGTTGGTTTGGAGTTTTTTTAAGAAATCTGGAAATGCTGTCAAATTAATCATATCATCTAGACCACACTAGTTCTTGAGGACAAAGATTTAATACATTCAGGAAAACACCAAACAGATCACGATTTAATAGCAAGGAATGTGGTGGTAAAGACTCTGATGTTGGAGGTTCCCATTTAAGACCTGATAGTGATATTATCTTGTTATCCAAATTAGTGTTCTGCCCCACAGGCTCTCAACTAGTCTAGGAAGCATTGCTCACCGTTTCTCTTCATGGAGCTGTTTTACAATCAGCTATTCAGATCCTGATCCGAAGCACTCTGAGTCAGAAAAACAGAGCATGAAAAATACAAGCATTAGGAGAAAAAAACATTTTCTATGTTTCTATATTATGGCATATATTACAGATATGGATAATATTTTGCCTCTGTGACTTTTTTGTTGTCTTTTGGATCAGGAATGTAAATACTGTGATTTATAGGTGCTGTTAGAAATTAATTACCATCCAAAAATATACAGTTCTAACAATTTTTAGGGCAAATCCTAGTTTCATCTAAGTATGCACAACTAGCTAAAAAAGAAGCCTCAAAAAATTGTTGGTTGTTTTAGAAATTCCTAATTTTCTAAGTTAAGTTCTCTGGAAGTACCAATTTTATTAAAGAGCATTCTAAACAATACTTTAAAGTCATCTTAAGAATAAACAGTTTATTTTCTACATCCTCATAAGTGATAAGAATTATAAGATAATATATATGCACACACCCAATGTTCACAAAATCTGTTATTTCCATATTTTCCCTGACATGATACATTCTATTTTTAAATCATGACAAAGGAAAGATATTTTAGGTGATCATTACATTACATGGGATATAATGAATGGAAATCACCTTATTTCCATCCAACATTCACATATTACATCATCAGCATTGAACAGGATCTTATCCGGTACAAACACAAGAATTCATGTTCAAGGTCTTCTTTCTAGTGAAAGGCAGATTACCTTTTACCATGCTGTACTCTTCATTTTCATTTTATAAAAGAAACCCTTCTTTAATCTTGCTGTCAATTTAATTATGAAGTGTGAATTGTCACAATTCTAGTACATGTCGTGGTCCCTGCTCAGATCACTTCGTGATTTGCACTTTTCATAACGCACCACTGGAGAGAGGCTGGCATGAAGACCATTAAACTGTGGCAAAGCATGCATTCACTCCTTGTTTTGGGACCCACTGGTCAGTAATAACTGAGCTTGATTGCCAGACAAATTAGTGAAGGCAAACACCTCCTATCTTTTTCAAGCAGTGAGATCTGCCTTCTGGAGCCCTGTCTGTCACCTGAAAGAGGAGACCCATGGCTTGCTGCATAGGGGTGAGAGGAATAAGGGCAACACTCCTGTCTGTATTGTCAGGCTAAAATCTTATTTTGGTGAGACTCTTTGCAAAGGTACAATCTCTCAAAACTGTCTCACCCCAAGAGTCTGGTACACTTCTCTTTGAACACCAACATGTGGAGATAAATGACTTCTGCAACTACCTTGTTTACCAGGGATGTCTTTAGCAAGTCAACCTGAAACTTGCTGTTGTAATATTTTCATTAACTGTTTTGTTGATATGAGTTTACTTATGTTGATTAAGTGGGTAAATGTGAGAAACTTTTTGACTTTCATCTTCCCCAGCTACCTTATTTGTTCTTAGGTGGTTCCTGGCCCACCCAGCTGACCACTGTTTCTGTGGTGGGCTCATAAAGCTCTATCACCACTCAGGCACACATAACATGCATTATTTATACAGCTCTTCTCTGATTAGTACATGCCTCCTGTTCTCCTGTGTCACTTCAGCTATCCCCCAAATTACAATACAAGAGTATATTTAAACTCATAAAAGGTTCTCAGCTATTTCCTCTCAGGATGAGAGGTTGTTTTGAGATCAATAGAGGTTGTTTAGAGATTTCCAGTGTTGGGCAGATAATTATTGAAAATGTAATGTCCTCATGGATTTTAGGTTTTGTACATTCTGACCCTTCCAAATACACTAAGCACCAAAAACTGGGAAACAGGAGAAGCTTGGATGTATAAAACCTCAAATATTCATTTCCACTTTGGATTTTGACAAAAGCTTTAGTAATTTTGTATTTTGCCTGAATCGCTTCAGTGTGTATACAGTACAGATGGTCAACAGGTAAAATAAACCTCTATCTTTAAGTTCCAGCTTGTACCAAAGGTTCAAAAGCATACCAGGAAGAAAGCTGGGATGATAATGTCTCAACTAGAGATACAACACCCTGCAGTTCTGTAGATGTAAAAGTGATTCTGTTACAATATCAATATGTGGCAGTAAATGCAAACAGCACTGCTAGCTGGTGGGACGAGTGGGAAGGGTCACCACCACTGCTTAGTCCTCCCATTTCAGGAATCCTAAAGATTTTCACAGTGGTATATGCCAAGTGGCAGAAGAAAAAGGTTCTGTTGAAAGTGAATAATCAGTTTCTACAAAATAAAAATATTCTCATCCTCAGATTTTAGAGAGAGTCTTCTCAGTCACATAGCTCTGAGATCTAAGTGATACCAATGCTAGGTCCTCAAAAAGCAAGCTAGAACACTCTTCCTTTCTTTCAGAAGATCTTGCCCCTACTTGTGGAAGTAAACCTGGTGTTTCTGTGAAGTGAAAGTTTACTGTGTTACTTGTCAGCTTCAAATGACCTGCCATATGGCTGTTGGAGATCTTCACGAGTGAATTCTTCGTATGGCTGTGGGAAGGTTTTACACAACATATGAAATGACTTGTAAGGTATTTTTACAGAGATTCCAAATTTGTGAGTGTGTCTTAAATTCTATGTGACCCTATCTAGACTAGGCAGAAAAGTAAAGTATTTTTTTCTATTATATATGCAAGTGTACAATTAAGGAATGACAAAAACTATCATTGCCTTTTGGGATGAAGTAAGAGAATTGATCTTTTACTTACTGTGAGACAGTGTTACCGAGCTGAAGGGCACAGAAGTATTAAATGTGTTAGGCAATAATTGCAAGTTAGAAATCATGCTGTAGAATATGAATCCAGACATGATTTTCTATTTTAAAACTTAACTTGGTGCAAGTTTCATCTAGCTAATACAAACACATAAGATCTTTAAGTCTACACATAATAAATGCAGTACTTGGGGTTTATCGGTTTGGATTTATACACAACCTAAGCGCAATAATCTGGTGCTCAGCACCTGTGCCATAAACACACAGTTCTTAGAACAAATTGCCCACAATTCATTGTTTCCATATTACATGGCAAAGTTTAAACTAATGAAACAAACCCACCCCATTTTCAAACAGAGTACACATCTTGGCTCATCTCCTAGGATGCATTATAATAGGTAATCATCTAACTTTGTCCTGGCAATCAACTAACTCAAATTATTTCAGGCTTGGTGGAGGAAATTAAAGCTTCAAAACTGTGGTGCTTCTATATGTCAATTAATAAGACCTGTGGTTGAACATACTTTATATAGAGAGGGAAAACCAGCTTCTGCAGCCAGCTGCTAGCTAGCCAGGGCGACAGAGGTCAAACCAGCTGACAGTCAATGCCAAAACATAGAACCAGTTTCTACTAAACAGCAGCAGGGTAGCAGACAGCATCTTGAGGAGCAGTGAGGTCAAAAGCAATCCTGCCACAAGCACCGTGGTGCCCTGAGCTTGCCCTCGTTGTTCAACCACACCAGCTGTAATCGGGGTAAAGAGGGAAGGAGGTGCACCTGTGTGAGGAAATCACTGCAGCATCTGTTTCTTCCCTGATTTTGATCCCATTTGCAGTTTGATAAGAGAACAGCCAAGTTACAATCTCACAGCACTCTGTATGGATCAACCAAAAGGAAAAAAAACTGTCCGAAGTGAACTTTGAAAATAATTCATCAAGAAAATAAAGGCCACATAGAAGCAACGTAATGTCACAAGCGTGTATTTTTAAAGCCTTTGTTCTAGTTTATGAGTTTGGTCTTATTAAAGCAAAATGTGCTCTCACTTTTCTCCAGTCAGTGCAATTTCTAGATGAGATGAAGCATAAGCAAACAAAAAGTCTGTGGTGGAGCAATTTGCCAGCTCAGTCCATGCTCCAGGAGCATTCCTGCATTCCTCAGAGCAAGGAAGCTCCTGCACAGCAACATCTATGGACAAGGCTCTCTCCCGACTCTGGTGGTACCCAAGACTCCCTGCCAGGCCAACAGACAATGACTGTCTATGGTTATTTATGTCAGCTCTCTCCTTGACCCCAGCTACTGGACATACCCTGGGCAAGAGACTTTGCATGCTCTTGGCAAGTCCAGTGAGCCAGGGGCACACCAGATCACCTCCTCTGCACGAGCAGCCATCGAAAGCAAACGCTTTGGTTTCTGGATTTCTAGTCCAGCTCCCTACAGAGTGATGAATGCTTCGAGTCCCACTCTGTAAGGCATTTCATGGCTGGAGACCAAGACTGATAAATTTCCAGGGAAAGCACTATGGTCAACAGTCACACAACGACGCCTACACAGTAAAATTAAAACTGAATGTGGGGTGAAGAATTTTAGGGCTTTCCTGAGAACCACCCCAAGTGCTTGACCCTCTTTTATCTCCAATGCAAAGCATATTTTTTCATTTGCATACACATTTGCATATCACACTATATGTCATTATTGGAAACAAATCAGTGAAACAATCCCACATTATTCTAATATGCCCATTTCTTTTTCTGTCAAGTGGATAATTAAAAAAAAAAAGACAGATGGGAAGTCATACCTTGCTTATTACCTTCACGATAAGGTTTTCAGATACTGTGGCAGTAAACTTATTTTGAATAGCAAGCATTTACTAGGTCGTATTATTCTACAATTTCTGTGGGAGATTTCTTGTCACCTTGGAAATTATATGTTTGTTTCTAGTAAGAAAAATTAGTTTTATTTAGAGGTCTAAGTAATTCGGATATATGGCAAGCGGCATCTAAAACAAAAGTCTAATATCAACATACCCAAAAGTAGATTTTATGACTGTTAAATATACATGTTGCAAAAGATTAGATTTACTGCTTTGCTTATACTGTGTTAGTCATTTATAACATTTGGGCACTGAACAACATAAACTTATTTTATGGTTCTTTCATCCTTTCTCAAAAGGATTGCAGGCTCCTAGTAAGGCAAATACAACACAAGGGTTTCTGGGATATAGGCACTGAACAAAGGTATTATTTCTGATGGATAACATTCTTTTAAGGTCTTTTCATGATCCATTAATTTATGAATTACACAGCAGAGTAGGCATTGTGAAGGGCTTAATTTCAGTTATATGTTGATCTTTTTACCTTGAAGCAGCTTTTATCCAAAAAGTAAGTAGGACTAAAAATAACATGTTCCCTTAGATTGACTCTGACGAGTTTTATCGTAGAATTACCTGTTTTATTCTTTACTTATCAAAAGGTGGGCAGTTGAGCTCATCCTGATCTATAAATAGAAATACACACCAAAAAAAAAATCAAAATAGAAAAGAATAATTCTAAGGCTTGCTTCATTCACAGCAGTTACAAAAAGCAATGCAATTGCTATGGAATAAAATTTACAGTAAGGAATGAAGTATGCAAATTAATGCTGCACAAGGATTAAGATAAAAAGACAACTTGATAAAACTTTTTGACCACGTTCTGGCAAACTGGGACTTCCTGGGAGCCAGATTTCCAGCAAAGCAGCCTACCCCCACCTTGCAGAACCTAATCCAATCCAGGTAAAGAAGTGAGTTACTACAGACAGGTTATTTAGAGGTCAATGAGGAATTAGTCTCAAGGTCCATCTTACTTGAAAAGAACATTTGTGCTTTTCCTCATGGCTCAAAAAAGAGACCAAACAGTGACGAGCATAATTATGGAAGTATTCCTACTCCCTGAGTGCTGCTCTCCCCAAGGACTGAAGTACAGGTAAATTTCATAAACCATCATAAATCAGTTCTATAGATAATACCTGAGTGTTTAGAGCTGTTATTTCTGTTTTCTCTCCTCTCTCTTACGGCAATAAATAAAAAAAAAACAAACAAAAAAACCCAACAGCCCTCAAAACTGAGATGGAGAATCTGTTGGTAAGCTAAAGAAGTGGTGATAAAATTCTGACCTCATGAGTTTTTGATCCAAGAAGCAACTGTGAACATTGCTGCTGAACAGAATTTGGCTGAGTGATTGCAGTACAGTATTTCAAGCAATCCAGATTAGCTGCAATTAAGAGATCTGTTTTTACTGGCAGGGTGTGGCAACATGTAAGAAACTCATGGTATCCTGGGAGGGAGTTTCTTAACTTCCTTCTCATTACATTCAATGGTTTCTGTTTCACAACAAAAAAGTGTGAAAAAATGCTGACAATGTTTACATTCAAATTTCTCTTGCAAATTATTATGGTGTTTTGTGTCAGCTAAGATGAAACTAACATAAACGTTAATATGACCACAATCTTTTTTAATTCTAAAAGAGAAGAACACTCTTTTTCTTCCACACATTACCCTAGAGGCATACCTGATGATGTGTAGTCAGATTTTGGTTTCTTGAAGTTCCCACAACATTTTCAGACATTACAATTGATGGTAATGTTCTTGCCATAAGCATAATTGTCATCAAGAGATGAAATATCCATTGAACCATTAATTTAAGTATAGTAATTCTTTCATCTTTTTCAGTAAAACTTACAAAACAAAGAGCAGACTCAAACCCAAACGTAGCTGTTTGTTCCATAGTGTTGTGGTTTGACTCTCCGAAGGGGCTTCTTTACATGTCAGTAAATCTGTGGCAGGTTAAAAAAATAAAGATTAATTATTAAGGTAAAATTGTCTGAAGCCCCAAAAAATAATGTAATTTTCTTGAAAGAAGCATGAATATGAAATTCTAGGGACAAATGGGAAAAAAGCTGCCTAAGCACACCTGGAAACATTGCAAGTGGAAATCATGGATTCTAAGCTATCTCTGAAAATATCCAGTCATCAGTATACAAATGAACCAAATGCAGTCCCTAAAGGTCTTATTTTGTCAGCATATAGGACAGACTAATATACATGTTTTCATTTCCCATTCACTAATTTAAAACTGATCTAATTAAATTATTTCAAAATTCTAATTTGGAGTTCAGTCACAGGATCAACGTATTACTGCTTAATAATGCCTTAGTCTTCAGCTGAGCATAGTAATAGACTGTGTGTGCATTCTTAGACTACAAGCACACATGAGAGGAAAAAAAGTCTTTAAAACCTCTCTGAAATGGAGTTGTTTGATTTAATGATTTCTGCCTTGTGTTGGCAATGGGCTACTGGATTGCATACAAATTCATCTCCACTGACATGTGGTAACCCATTAAGCCACTGTAACTCAATTTCATGTCTGCCTACATAGACAGAATTGAACTGATAGAGTTTGAGCAAAGTTTCATGTTGTCAAGGTGACTACAGTCTTCCTAAGGTAACAGATACTTTTCAGAAATGGAGAACAGATTGAGTATTTCTCTGCTTAAAGGCTTTATACACACATAAATGTTAAACTGCCCATTTTAACAATACCAAGATAGTTAAAATGGTACATCTGGTATCGTGTATCGCAGTAAGGCTGATGTGAACACAACCATTCTGGCATAGTTACTTCTACACAGATGAAGAACTGCTTGATTATTCGGGATCTTCAGCCCTATGTAATTATATCCAACTTTTCAAGCTATAGCGGTTGTCAACTAGTTGGACCTGCACAGAAGAACACCCCTATCTGTTAATTAAGCAAGGTCATTTTTAGATCAATCCATGATAATTTTCAGGTAGAGTGTAATCTAGCTTTCTTAGGCATAGCCTGACACACTTAGAAGCCTCTTTACGTGTAAGGAAGGTAATGAGAAGCTGTTTCACTTGCAGACAGCAGGCAGAATTGGGCTGTTATGAATGCAGAAAAAACATGTGGAAAGTAACAGAGAAAAGTCAGCTAACAGGCTTTGTCTGAACTCCAAAATACACAAATGAGTCACCTCCATGGAGCACACCATGATGACATGAACTAAATCTACAAGAAAATGCTGACCTAGTGTGGGAAACAAGAATTGCCTCATACTTGATTACTGAAATTCTAGCTGTTTCAAGTACTGCATATTGACAGCTTAAGTTTTTTTCTGCATTGAAATAGCCAGCATGTTTTTGCTGTTCTAAGACTAAGTTCAAATAGTTATTTTGAATAAAGACTTAAAATAGTCCACAATTTGCTGAAAATATGGGAAAAGCACATTCACAGTGCTTTTTACTTGCAGAATAACATCTAGTGTTTGTGTGATTTGAAGGCACACACCTGTCTGAAGACTGAAGGCCTGCATGCTGCTGACATAACATGTAGGAATTTTAAAGCGGGGCAGTAGTGCATCACCTGTCATTGGCTCTAGTGCCACTGCTAATCACACTTGAAATAATCCAATGCAACAGACATTGAGCCCATCAATATTTTTCCCACTACCACAATGTAGAGGCCATTTGGATAATGACCACTGCCCCAGAAGACCACTCTGTGCCATCACACTTTGGCCAGAAGCATCACGTGCACTATGTATCATTTGGTGCTCTGAGCGGCAGCTGGATCAGGATTACCAGCCCTCTGTTCACCTGGCAACCACTGGCAAGTGGTGTGTTTGAAGGACTGGGCCTTTTCCAGCTGCCAAACCTTGCTCTTCTCTAGATGGAACAGAGACAAAGTTCAGATGGAGGCAGCAACAGGAAATCCAGTAGATGCTTTGCAGAAAAGAGAAGAACCAGCTGGAGCTTCAGAGTCAAGCAAAGAGAAAGGGGTGGGATGGTCACCACCAGCTATAGACTGCACACATGTCAACGCCAAGCTTAATCCAATATTTCCCTGAAAAAAATGCACTTTCCATTCCCCTCCCAGGGCATCTATTAGTGCATGATGTCTTACATAAGTGAGGGAAGACTAGGAGAAATTACTTGGTAGTATCTACAGGTCTGAAGATTTTCTGGCAGCAAAACAGTGAACAGGTAGCAGAAACAGCATCAGAGTCATAATAAGCAGAGGCCAATGTAGATTAACTATATTCTCTTGAGGAGATGTGTGAAGTTTAGATTGGAGGTTGTAGAAGTAGGAGCAGCTCTTTGGACACCATGAGGAGTTCTGCTGAAGTTCTTCCCATCTCCAAAGATCATCTAAGGGGATCATTTAGTCTCTGTGATATCTAAATCATGGCCTATTTATTTTAAATTCCAATAAAGGTCTAAGAGTGCTAATTACAGTAGCAGAGATAGTGATGTGGCCATTCACACACAAAAAACTTGGCAGAGACCAAACTCCACTTACACACAGGTCAGAAAAAAAAAAAAAAGGGTGTGCTGCACTTTGTCACATCTCATTTGGATTGCCTTCAAAATGCTGAGCTAGAGGCAAAAGATACCACAGTTCATTTCCAATTCCACGTCTAATCCTCTCACCTTTAATTTATTTTAAAAGTTTAATCATAAGTTCATAAAGCTCAGATATCAATTTTTAATAAAAAAAATTAAGCACCTGCAGGTAAGGTTTTTAGGAACTCATGGCTGGCCCAAGTTTCATTATGAATAGGGACTTTCACAGTTCACCTTTCCGCAAACGCTACTATGATAAAATGTAACTTTCATTCCCTCCCTGTTGCTTCAGGGGTGTGTGTCATTTACTGAAAATAAATAGAAGACTTCCATCACAAAGAAACCATGCTCCACTCAGGATCAGTGAAAAGCTGCTTCTTGCTCTGGAGTTTCCAGCAGCATAGTAATACCTTTTCTGCAGAAATTGGCACTCACTAGAAACCTTAGTATGAATAGTAAAAGTACTTGAGATATTCTTAGTATATAAATAATGTAATATTTGCAAATAGAGAAACCTTACTAAATTTGGGGTTTTCAATTTACTGTTAGTTGATGAAAATGATGGTATTAATAGCTCTTTAAAGATGTCAGCTAACTTTGGAATGCCAATTGCTGTAGTGTTCTTGGATTTCCAGAAGTCAAAGTGTTTTGACAAGACCTCTCTCTAAAGGCTCTTTAGAGAGAAACTAAGTTATCAGAAGGATGAGAATTCTTCAGTAGATAAATGATGTGTTGGAGCATAGTAATAAATTCTTTTCACCACAGGAGAGAAGTGATCAGATATCTGCACTAGAACTTGTTCTCTTCAATATATTCATAAATGATCTGGAAAAGGAATTAATAATGAGATGGTAAAGTTTGCTGATGATTCAAATTACTCAAACCAGTCAATACGTGTCATTATACTGAACACTGAGTAATTCAGCAACAAAAAATGTAGACATTATTTAATATTGATAGATGCAAAGTAGCGGGGAGGGGAGAGAGAAAGCCTAACTGCACATACACAGGGACAAATAACAAACAAATAAATAATTTAGTAGCACTTCAGCAAGAATCTCGGACTCCTTGTCGAGGACTCTCTGAAAACATCTGTCCAGTGCTCACTGGCAGACAGAAAATGTAAACTGAATTAAAAATCACTGTGTAAGGATGAAAAGTCAAAAGACAAAATATTACACCATTGTATAAACTCAGACTGCATCCACATCCCAAATACTTCACCTATGTCTGAATGATCCATGTCCAGAGGTTTATTAGAAGTAGTAATGGTGTATGCTAGACAACATAGATGAATAGCAGTATACAATAGTAACTGTATAAGGATGGATGAAAGTACTTCTCAACTTGAAAAAGAAATGAAAAGGAGGAAATAATTGTATTTAACAGTGAAACTAACAGAGATAGTAAGGACAGAAAAATTTTTCACTCTTTGTCCTACCATAAGACTTAACAAGTATAAAGTATCGCAATTTTAATCAAACAGAAATATTCTTCCTCACAATTCACAGCCACACTGTATAGTCTACTGTTACAAGAATGTTGTGGTTTACAAAAATATAAATAGGTTTAATAAATAACTGGAACAATCTAAAGAGAAAGGGTTCAGCAAGGGATAATAAATATATAATGCACTTAATCTACAGTTTAAGTAGTATGTACGTTGTGCACAGCTGTAAAATGGGAAAAGTATCACTCTGTGCTTGTCCTATTCTCACCCCTAAGAAATGGTTAGGAGACTGTACTCTGTTCTGTTTTAGTGTGGTCATTCTTGTCCTATTATTTAGACCCAAAAGCCACAAGTTTCATGATCCAATTATATATGCCTTCAAGTAACAACTTAAATTTGACTTCTATTTTCAGCACCAGGCAGGAAAACCATTAATTCTCTTTAGCAATAAATAGGGGCTGAGCATTGCTGGCACAATTATTAACTCCTTCCTGCAGCAAGCATATTCTGTACTGCTGCAGCAATCCCTTCTGACTGCAGACAAACTCCGCTCCCTACTTCCTCTTCTTCACCTGTGTATCCAACTGATCTCTCATCTTCTTTGTCATATTTATCATATTGTACCTTACTGATTCTTGCATATAGAGGAAACCTCTATGTTCTTAGACACCTGACAGAATACTACACATAACCTTTAGTCACAATGCATTGTATTTAAAAGCAACATATCCAATTCTTTTACATTCTGCAGTACAATTTTATTTTCTGCACTGACTTTAATTCAGTTTTGTTTTCCTGAACATTTCAGAGCGTGAAAAAGTCAAATAATTCCCAGAATGTCATGTATATATAGATACACACACATATATATGGGTAATTCATTTTCAACATCATATTCACCAAACTATTTATATTGACACTTTTATTGATCCGATACTTTCATTCATTTTTATGGTTAGAAAAATGAGGTTTTAATTATAAAATCAGTACCTGTGTGGGTACATGAAGCTGCACTTCAAAATGGAAGAGCTGAGTGAGCGGCAGCATGCTCAAGCTCTAAGACAGGGCTGTGCCTCAGCACCAAGGAGAAGGAAAGGTGAGCAAAACCAGCCCTGTCCACTTCTCTCCCCCAAGCAGGCTTATGCACAAATTAAATTGGAGAAAAAAACCAAGAGTTATAGATGATGACTGAGTTTTTAATAGAATTTATATGCTTCACTTCCACAGCATTTTAATGAAATTTGAATGCCTAATTCTTCTGGGTTCTTTTAAAAACCCCAGTCTGCATCACCGGATGCATAAACTATGACTGAATGCTTTTTTTTAACATTTCCCACTCACAGGGCAGAAGAATCAGATTCTGTATGAATTATAAACTGCATTTACAACAACCAAGGAAAGTGCATGAAGGCCTGGATTAACCCAAAATACATGGGATGATTTGTAAAAGCTGTAGTTCCCAACTGGCCTTCAGAATGTAGACGGCAAGTGAATAAGCACCAGAAGGCTGTTATCAGAATAAATCAAAAATCCATTTCCAGAAACTTTAAAGTCTTTAAAATACTGACTTTACAGCAATAGAAACAGTGATAGAAGAAATGTATATTTAGCTTCTTCATCTTTTTGCATCAATGAATCCAAAACTTCTCTGCACAGCGTGTGTAGATATGTTTATCACAGGGCAAAAGCTCTGTGAGCAACAAGGGCCAAAAGGAAGGGTTGGTGGCAGAGACCTTGCAGAGCAGCAGTCCTCCAGAGATGCTCCAGGAACACAGGCACTCTGAAGAACATCACCATAATTCAGGCTGACCTACTTCAATTTATTCACTTTGAATAAACAAGCTTAAATGACAGAGGTTCTCTGACACCTAAGAAAGAAAATAGTCCTTCTAAATTCTGTGTATCCTGTAGAGTTTGGGTAAAGGAGGATGATTTTTAGGGTTGAAGGCGGTTACAAGGTCAGATGCAGAAACTAAACAGGGATAGCAGGCAGTGCACAAGTCTGATGTATTTTATATTTTTTTTCCAGCATACCTATTTTTTGAGAAATTGATTCTGATGGTTTGAATCAACACTGTGTTAGCACACTCTGCTTCTTCATTTCGATAATTAATCGCAAGTTTCTCAAATGTTGCTTGAAAATTTTCCGAGGCAGATTCGGGGTTTTTTTTAGCTCGTCTTCGTGAGAAAATGAAGCTTGCGTGCATCACACTGTCTCTCTGTCATGTTTGTTCAGCTTCAACTGAACTGAACAGCATAGTCATTTTTTAAGTAGGAAAATCTTACAACAGACCTGTGCAAAATTCAGCACATCATGGAAGGCAGCTCCCAAAGTCATTAATTTTGTTGCCAGTAAAGAAGAAGAGCAGTCAATTAGGTTCAGCTGTAGCAGCTGCTGACCATGCTGGACACGTACAGGTTGGCCACCTTGCCTGAATGCATCTCCAAAACAGCATCTGCTGGGTCATTCCCAGTTGTTAGGCCAAGCAACGGTAGCTAAAAGCCATGGAATGAATAGGAGCTAGGGTTAAGTGAGGCATGTCACTGTGAGCCACAGAGAGATTGGAAGGTACCATGGAAGAGGGCACTTCAGTGGGATGAACACGAATGTAACACACCTCAAAGAGACAAAGCCAGAGCAAACCAGTTCTTATAAGTTCTGCCATTAAAGGAATGACCTGGATCTGCTGGGTTTTTTCCTTCATGACTCTCAATCCATCTACTTCCAATTTCCCAGGTGGATTTACCTTTGCTTGCAGCTCCTGTGTACAAAGCCCTACACAAGCACAAAGAGCTATAGATAGGTACTCCATCACCTGGAGAACGATGGGTACAGGATAAGCCCACAATTAAACATGTATGTATCATAAGCCAATGTCATATGTGATGCAAACTGATGACATATGATAAATCATAGAATAGATGGTTTATCATAGGTAAGGTGACTTATGTGATAAGCCAATATGTTTATTTACCTAGGCAAGTGCCAGTTCCACTTGCACACAAGTAGCAATTGAAAATGTGTCCCTCCATTGGACCCACAAAAAGAATACATAAGGGCTCATATCAGATGGAGGCTGCCCTTTCTTCACATGCTTAAGAAGAAAATACACTGATGTTGATGAAATAGCAGGTCCCTTTTCACAACTTTGCAGGTTGATAATAGGTGTCTGTTGGTGGCTTCCTGAGTCAAAAGAAGGATCCTTGTGAAGCACATGAAGTATTTTCACATGTGTGTAACAGAAAGAAATTTAAGACCAGAGACATCTGCCAGCACAGCCACCAGACAGAACCCTGGCAGACCTGTTTGCCTCTTAGGAGATGATGATATGTACCCTGACTTCCAGTATCTCCTGACATCGCCTTTCCACCCACTGCCATTTGCAATTCAACAGAACCAAAACAATTAAGAAAATCTATTGCATCCTCCCTCTCTGATAGTGCAATGTTAGTAAGGTTTCTTATTTTTGCTTTGAGGAAGCAGTTTTTTTAAACAAAAGGAGTGCTGCAGAAGGGAAGCCAGGCTTAGAGGCAAGGCTGATGCAAGCACAACACACCCTTTGTTAGCTGCTGCATGCAGCCAGCAAAGCAGTGCTTGGGAAGCCTGCATGGCAGCCCTGCAACTCCATCAAGCATCTCGACTGGCATTAGCCCATTTTGGAAAAAGAAACAGTATTTGTAACCTATAACTCTTACAGCAGCAAACGTAAGCTGTAATTCAGAATTTAAACCAGGACAACCTGCTGTTTTTTATGTGGCATAATGGTTCACCTGTTTACCATTGCTTTCCCCAGTGAGTTGGGTTATGCAAAAAATCCCAAAAAAAGCCAAAACAAAACAAAAAAATCTATCTTGAAGAAATTAAGTTAATAAAAATTCCAAAAAAGACTCTGATGCCTCTGCCCCAGGGTCTAGTAATGATAGTGAGTTGTTTATATCAGATATGCCCAAATGATCATAATGATAATCTCAGATATGCCTAGATGTCATAATGAACTGGAAAGATAAAAGAGCTCAAAGTCCCTGCTACCCCGAAACTGTCTGATCCCCCAGCCAGACAGAAGATAGCAGCTATATAAAAGAGAGGACTTCCCTGCAGAGAAGTGGCCCGGTCTCTCCAAGGTTTTATAACCAGCCTTGCCTGCCCCTAAAGCTTCAGAGAAAAACGAAACTAAAAAATCCATAATTAACCTAGGGAATCAGCCTCTCACCTTCTGCAGACAGTCAGCTGTAGCCCTGAAGCATAAGACTGGGTTTTTTTAGTCACTGTGGTAAAGCAGAGTGAGTGTGTGGAACATGTTGAGGGCAATGAGAGCCCTCTGTTCTCTTCAACAGTTTATAAAAGAAGGGAGTGACAAAACACAAACACAAATTCACAGATGTAGAGATTGCCCAGAACAAATGACCTCCGCTGCCATCCAGAGATGCTCCCAAGCCTGTTCCCAGACTCAGATTAAAGTGTATCCAATTGGATTAAATTCCTAGCAATGGCAAACTTACCACCTACCTGCACAGGGAAATTATTTCTACGTGTAATCACCCTCACTGCATCTTTATAGTGATTGAATTTTTCAAGCTTTGATTTCCAGCCATTGGATCTTTTCTGGCTTTTTTTCTGCAAGACTGAAGTCTATACTTGATTTAGTTGTTCTTTTGTTCCTAATACATTGGTAATGCTTTCTTATTGTCTTAAACTCTACTGGCCAGTAATAATTCCTTATTACCTTTATCTTCTCCAAAAAGTCATTTACACTGTGTAGATTCAATTTTCATTCCTAGTTATGCCCCTCTTTTCCATACTTAACATTGATTTCTTGTATAATTATCACCTTTGTACCTTCTTTACTAGGCTAGCTTTCCTTTCCAAGGTAACTTACTCATCTGCTCATTAAAGCATAGCCTTTAGAATACCCAGCAGGATTTCCTTGAGAAGTCCCACTTTCTATTAAAACTTCCCTTTTAGCACTTGGTTAGGGAAACAAGTTGTTCTGATGAACTTGTCGATTTAATGTTTCACATAATTCTGCCTGGTGGAAAAAGTTTGTTTCCACAAAGTAGAGGTACTGCAGTATCTGAGAGTTTTTGGTGATCAACACCTGACACTGCTTGCTGCATCACAAACTCCAACACAGATTAATTTCATGCTTGATGCAGACATTTCCATATTACAATATCCCAGAGATTTTCCTGAGATTAGATTTTTCTTAATGCTGTTCAGAAGTTCTCATGCTGGATTTACTGATGGCAATACATCTTTTCCTCACACATTGTGAACAAGTCCTAGAAAGAGGTGCTCTCCATTGCATCAGAATTTGTCTCTCTGAACTTGTACCAAATTCCCACCAGTCTATGTTCTGGTTTCTGGACATAAAATTTATGCCATTCTACACTAGAAGTTCCAAAATCATTATCCTCATTTAAAATGTTGGGGGTTTTTGAAAATATCTTTAAAAGCTAATATGGAAATATTATTCCCCTCTAACATATAAATTAAATTAAAATTATCATTGGTTTTCATCCTTTGAAATCTGTAAGTACAACATATTGTGAAGAAATCAACTGCACAATTTGTATTGTGCAAGTAAAATGCCAGCGGTTTTGTTTGATGCGGGGTTTTTTTTATTCTGGTACTCGGATTGCAAAATTATATGAGTAGAAATGAATATTGATCCACTTTTTATTACCCAGTACATCAAACAGTATACCCAAGTTGCTTTTGTTAAAAAACTATGGTACTTGAAAATATTTTTAGATATTTCCTGGCTCCTCTAAAACAAAACAAATGGACTCCTTGTCCCACCACAAATTACTATATTGCATAGATGAAGCTGTATGAAGTACAAAAAGACTAGAAAGGCCCAAGTGCAACCATTCTCAATGCTTAAAGCATTACGGCAAGTACCTTTTTAAAAAAAAAATTAAATTTGGGTACCTCCACTTACTCAACAATGGCACCAAGATGTAGCCATTCAAGTCATGACTAATCACATAACTCCAGGCAAGTTCATTCACATCAAAGGATAGAAACCAAACATAAAGACCTTGTGTGTCATAAGGATCACACTGGAGCTGGGCAAACACAGTTTCTTTTGAAAAGTCTTAGGGAATTTCTCTGGATTTCTGCATTTCTGAACCAATGTGAGGAGAGGGAGAGG
>WBMZ01000638.1:0-12240 GCA_013400975.1 Atrichornis clamosus | reverse complement strand
GAGAGGGAGAGGAGAGGGAGAGGGAGAGGAGAGATGACAAATGAACCCCAAGGAGGTATGACATCTGAAGTTCCTAGCCTAAGAAACATCAGAAGTATATTAAACAAAAACATCATTGTGGTAACACGTGAGTTTGAAGGAACCTCAGAATATGCTGTGCCTTGTTACAGCCTCCTCCCAAGGGTACAGCTCATGGTTCTGAGCAACACAAGTCCAACTCTTCAAAAGAAGGAAGGAACTGAAACCAGGTCTCCCATACTGAGGGTGAAGGCTGAAGCCATTGGGCTTTAGGATAAAGCCCTTTACTTCCAGAAGCTGTCTGAACTTCTGTTCCTCACTTTCATTATAAGTAGTCAAAAGGTAAATAGTATTTTTGAAGGTAAAAGGATCACAAGCTGAACATAAGCCAGTGTGGTGCTCTTTCAGGAATGAAAGCAGATGATGTTGTGGGTTGCCTCAGTATGTCTGCAACCAGCAAACAAAAAGGACATAGTAATTCCACTCTCCTCAGCATTTACTAGGCCACAACCAGAATACTGTGTCCAGTCTTACTCCTCCTAGCAAAAAAAAAAGATATTAAAAAATTGGAGATAGTCTAGCAGAGGGACGTCAAGCTGATCAAAGGACTGTAGAACTTGACAGATGAAGACAGCTTGAAATAATTGGGTTGGTTCAGTATGAAGAAGAGACAACTGGGGGTTGAACACCATTTTCCAACAATGAAATGGTTGTCACAGAGATGATGGAGATTCTCTTCAGCAAGGTGCCCAATGCCAAGAGGCAATAGGCTGCTGCAGGCGAAACTCATTTAAGAAATTCTTCACCATGAGAGCACCCAAACTTTGAACAGGTTTCCCAGAGAAGTGGGGAAACTCATCAGGCTTGACAGGCCCCTGATCATCTCATCTAAGGTCCTGCTTTCCGCAAGAGCCTTGGGCAGATAATCTCCAGAGTTTCTTTCCACCCCAGATTTTTCTATATGGTTCCATAATTATCAAGGTTTTATTCTGACTAGAAAACACAAACCAAACAAAAATACTCAGTGCTACTAGAAAGATATAATTTTCAGTTAGTACTCCAGACTGAAAAACAGACTTGCTGTGTACTTTTAGTTGTTTCATCAATGCCTTCTGTCCCGATTCACCTTCACTGAGGGCTAAGATATCGCTATAAACTTTGTCAGTGAACATAGATACAAAACAATTAGCTAATTTTTGATGGCTTGTATATTACACCTTAAATTGTTGATAGCCATTTATTCAATACAACCCTATTTACGTAAAAACCACATACATTATATGCTGTTTCCCTGAACACAATAGAAAGCAAACAGGAGGAGACAGTTTCCTTACTCACTGTTTCAACCACCTCTTTCTCAGGGTCACACTGCAAGCAGACCTCAGACTGATGGGTTTCCTTGCTCACTTTTCTGTGCTTGTCTGCAGTGCTCTGTCCCTTGCACAAATCCACACAACCACAATAAAACTGATCTCACTGTTTACAGGACATCAAAAAAGTTCCTCAGATAGTCTAGCTAAGGCTTTACCATGTCTGGCACACTGCCTGCTCTGGAGAGAACAGTTGAGGACCGGAAAATATTGCTAACTAAAAAGAAATTTAAATATTACATTTCAGTGTGCTTGCACAGCAGGCCTAAAACAGCTGCAGAGTGATGGGGTTCAACTGCAAAACCACATACTTGTATCTTAAAACACTTACCTAACCATTGCATGACACCATGCAAAGACCTCTATTCTACATTAATTGCAAAATGAATAACTTACAGAGTTCTACTGGTAACCAAAACCAGATTCATCTTTCATTTGCAATGTTTCAACAATGAGCTCACAGGAAAGGCTTTTTGGACTAATTCTACTTATTACCTCAGGTGAATATATTGGGTGAACATACAGGGCTATGCTTTGATGAAAAGAAAGAATCAGTACCAGGAAATTTTACAGGTGAAAGTAGGAAAGAAAGAAAGTGGCACAGCCGTGCTTCCTCAAAAACAGCTTCACTTTGATTCAAGCCCACATGACAGATGTATACTTCATTAATGATAAAAAAATTGGTTATACATGTTGAAACAGAAAGTAAACAATATTTACAAGACTGAAGACTATATTTTCAACTCTAAAAGAAATCTTAGCAGATAAAAAGAATATGAAGCAGAAGAGAAGCACTACCATTGTGTGCAACACTACACAGGGCAAACCCAAATACACTGGTTATTACAGCAAGGTATCACTTTGCTGTCTCCCTCTAATAAGCTTGCCTTGAAAATCATAATATACAATGGAGGCCCTTATAAAGTATCTCTCATAAAAGGCTTGTGACAAGAAATAAGAAAACAAAAAACTTCTCCATGCTTCAAAAACAGCAAGGAGAGGGCACGCTTTCATTCAGCTCATGCTGCAATTCTCTCCTTAGTAATACCATTGCTGACAGCCCTGACATCCTTACTTAAGAAGGATATTTGAAAACTTGAAAGAAACTACAGGAAAAACTGGTGATACAGAAATCTTGCCTTACAGTTAGAAACTAAAGTACCTCAGTGAGATTTGCTTAACTAAAGAAGGCTGAGATTACTTGATCCCAGCCTTTAAGTATTTTCATTGAATACTGTTCAGTGCTAAAGGCTTTTTTAATCCAGCAAAGATTGAACAAGTTAAGTCAAAGCTAAATTCAGACCACAAATAAAACACTTGGCCTGAACAGTGAGTGTAGGTATACATGTGGTGGACTCTTTGTTCTCTGAACTCTTTAAATATGAATGAGACGTCTTTCTAATGAAGTTCACCTTGGTCTTCAAGCAAAACATACAGAGTGATGTTCTGTGGTCAGTGCTAAGGCTGGACTGGATTACATCACCAAAATGATTGAGCTCCCCTTAACGTCTATGCAGTAATTACACTGAGACATGCTTGTAATTTACTCTAAGTACATTTTGTAAATAATTATTAGTGTTACTACACCCTTACTGGCATATTGAAAGTTATTTTCATATAAATGGACTACTTTTGTAGAGAACATTTTGACTACTGTCCTAGGACTCACATATTTAAGGAACTAAAATTTAACTGGAATTTAGGAAAATTCACGTATAGTAATTCAATGGCTGATCACCTCAGTGATAACTGCTGAGATCCTACAGAGACTAAAAAGTATTCAACTAATTCTCCAGTGTCCTATTTTTGAAGCCCTAGCTCCTCTTTATGGGAGCTAAGAATCTCTAATATTCTACCAGTGTTTAGCTATTACATATATTCGTTTATGAGGCTCAGCAAAGATCAAGCCTTGTTTATTAACCTTTCACTAAACCCTTCACAAACTCAAACACTGGCAAGAGAATAAGAACAAAAATGCACCTGAGTGTTATCAGGAAATGTATATATTTATTACTTTCCAATTTCCCCAGCCCTCAGTAACCATTGAATTTTCATTATTTTCATTGATTTGATCAACTCCTTTTAGTTCAGAACATGAATAACCTGAAAAGTGAAGAGCAAAAATAAAATTCCTTTTCTTAAAGTATTTATCTCCAGACAGAATTCACCAGCATAATTACACCCCTATAGTTCTGATGGTATAACTCCCCATGTGGACGCTTGAATTCTACAGGCACTCATGTAAGATTAAAAAGCATTCATAAGACATAATTATACCACTATAGTCCCTGGTAAATTTCCTCTTATAAAGATGACCTTTCAGTGTTGGGAAAAAAAAAATGGTTATTTGGGAGGAAAGCCCTTTGATTCTCTAATGTTGAAACATTATGAGGTTTTCTGGTCTTTAGTTACAACATACATAAGCATGCACAAAAAAAGATTACAACTGTGAAAACAAAGGTTCCTTGGATGATTCATTTTGACTGACCACCAAAGTACATTGACCCAAAATGATATCACAATTACTTAAGGTTATTTACTAAGGTTTGGGAATTTTAAAAGATCTAGGTAACTTCCCTATTAATATCATGCGTACAATTGATTTGTGGCATGTGTTCACCAGTTCTGCAAAGCAGTTTCTGTAAGCTATATTTAAGCAGAAAACTGCTTTGTGGTACTGCATAAAAATGGATCTGAGCTCTCAATGCCATAATGAGAGAGGAAATGACAAAATTACAGTAGATTTTTTACTCCCTGTATAAAAGAGGAACGCAATAGATCTGCTCTTACCTTAGTTCTTTCACCTTGTAGTTATGTGTTTAGAAAGTATGACTTCCAGTGCTCAGAGTTAGATAAAACTTACAAAAAAGCTAAACATATGAAAGTAGAGGAGTGGATGGTTAAGGCATCCAAGCAAACATAGTTCTTCCACATAAAACTCTGCATGAAGGGTTAAAAAAATTAGAGTCTACTGAAATAAACTACATTTAACTCCACATTTCCCTCAGGTTCTCATTATAGAGTAAATTAAGGTTGTCTGGATGGCTTTTAACTGTGTATTTTCTTTTTTAATATATTTCATTTTACTGAAGTGTAATATTTTTCCTACATTTTCTAGGTTTCAATTTTTATTTTTATAGCTAATGGACTTCTAAAATCTTTTAACATTAATATTTTAACATATTTAGCTTTTACATAGTTTCTTGGCAAAGATTTTTCTTGGATTTCTTCTCTTTACAATTATTAAAAGTGTTACACATGAGCATTAAGAAATAACCACATGGATAATATGGTTTGGTAACCAAAATATACAGAGCAAAATAGGCATATTGCTTTTCAATGTCTTTGTATCATCATAATAGCATGAACATGTATCAGCATAATAGCAGTCAAAAGTCATGAAGCTTAACATTGATTTACAACTGATCATTAGATCAGAGATGTAGATTATTACAAGGGTCTCAAGATTTCTTGTTTCTGAGTCCCGACTATAGATAGGCATATTTAGAAGGAGGAGGGAGACCATCAGGAAAACAGTTGAAAGCTTCAGTACAGTAACTCCGCACTGCTCAGAAATGTAACTTAGTAGGTTAAAAAACAAATAAACAAAAAGCCTGGGGTGGGGAAGGTAGCTGGGACATGACTAAAACCAGTCAAGTGCTGAGAGAACCTTCATTTGCTGTATGGCAGAGCTGAGTTCAGTTCTGCACTGCGTCCAGGCTTGCCCCTTCTCCCTCACAGAGACACAGCCTCATCGCTGGAACAGTCTCATCATTCCAGCCATGGATGATGTAGCCTTGCATAAAATATGCCGCATATCCTCAGCAAATGGGAAGGAGAGCATCCTACCCTCAAGCAAGCTGGCTGCTCCTGACTAGCTGAGCTCCGATATCACGATCACAGAGCTGTTGACCCCACCTTGGCTATTGGATATATCATCATAATTAGTCACAATTATATGGTTAATGTATTTTTAAATTTTAATCTGTATTTCTTCAGCTCTAGACTGATTAATTTTAGTTCTGTGGTGAATCTGAAGAATCTGTACTGGTAATTTCTGAGATAATTCCGTATTAATTAAAACAGCATATTTCTTAGAGAATCTGTTGAAAATAATTTTACTGAAACAGTGGGTGGTGGTGTAAAATTAGTGAGCATCCATCTTACACTCAAAGAGAAAATAACGTCAAGTGCAAGAGAATGTATTTTCACATATAAATAATTTCACATATAAATAATTTCACATATAAATCATAGGTTGCCTTTGCTTTTCGTACAACACAGGTGCTATGGCTCTGAAGGGGAACCTGTTCCTCTACCACCTTTTAGAGTTTAATAAGTAAACTTTAATAAATCTTCTTGTAGCAATTGAAAGCACTTTTTTTAACAGTCTGCTGAGGTACATATACTCCTTCTGTTTAACTTGCTATGTGGTCTGTACACTCCTGCAGTGGGGCAGACCTAGCTACAGACACATGCTTGCTTCCTCCTGCTGCATCTGTGATCAGGGCTGCCTACAAGACTCAATGAATGCTACTTCAAAGCCTTCTTGCCCGAAAAAATTTCCAGAGTTTCCTTGGGTCTCCTACCTCATCTCCTACATACAGTCACACTGGAATATGGAACATTTAAGAACACATTATTCCATCACTGGAAGCACCATGCAGTTATTCTTAGCACAATCCAGTTACACGTGCTTCTGGAGACCTATCCAATGATCACTGAGATTATTCCTTAAAATTTCAGTGTGCCTCCTACACCACAATATTCAGGTACATAAATATACGATGAACATTCATGCAATTAGTAGAGATGTCTCATGCATTCTTTAAAGCAGAATCCAAACTTACTCCCAGACCTGTGAACAACACCTTCACGTTTGGTAAATAGCAGCAGCTGCATCTGCACAGTGCATGGAAAAGAAGAGGAGAAAATAATGTGTTCTGGCTATAGCAGCACACACTGCTGCACAAACTCTTCTTCTGCTCACAGTACATAGGATAAACCAGCAGTAAAATCTTAGCATTCTCAGAATTTTGGTTTATGTTCTAGTAACATAACCAAATTAACCAGCCATATTATAAGGACTGTTAAAAACGTTACCTGATATGTAAGTGCACCAGCAACAACACAAGCTTTAAAAGCTTAAAAGCCATTTTGAGAATTAAACAGAGATTAACAGTATCTCTATTTTGTAGTGCCAACTTTTGGAACACTTTGCATTTGTCATGAAACATATGATGGTGTTGGCAGCAGTTTCCAGTTAGCATTGGTTCCCTTTGTGAAAGCCACTGCCTAAACAAAGAACTAGATATGGTCTCATCCTCAACAAATTTGAAGTGTCTCTGCTCCACTGGTGAATTATTGCTATCCTGGAGAGGAGGTGGAAAGCGCGCAGAACTCTACGGCACACACAAAACAAGCTCCGCACAGGTTTTTTCAGCTGTTCGCATAAGCCATTCTATCACTTTTCAGCAACTCCAACTTACATTATATCTACAGACTTAGAGTAAGATCAGATAGTCACAGTATTTAAACCTCCAAACAATCTACCTTCAAATCTGCCAGCCTCCTGTTCCTCAGAACATTTTATCTCAGCTAAAAATTATCAGTTCAGAGGAATAAGAGCACAGAGGTATACAGATGACTGTAATGCATTCCACCAGACAGCCTTTATGAATTTTTTAGCTGAACTTTCTTCTGTCCTTGTTGTTCTTGCCAACCACATGCAGAACATTTTAGAGACAACAATAATTCCTTGGAGGTTTACATGTACTATTCAATTCCCAACAATAAAAAATAAACTGAGTTTCATCTAATATTTTCCTTCATCCTAAATTATAACTAGCATCCAGTATTTGCACTGCATAGCTGAGAAGCTAGCAGAAATTGCCACATTCAATTAGCACAGCAGAAGCAGCAAACTAGAAATAGGATCTCATTCACTTTAATTCACAAGTTGGTTGCCATAAATACTCGTCTGTAAAACATGGAATTCTGAATAATCCAGACATTATTTTCCTTTCATGAAGATGTTTGTTTACTTTGGCAGTGATTCTCTTGGGAGAAACTCTAATGACTTCCACTACCAAAAAAAAAAAAACCAACCCAAAAACAAAAAAAAAGAAACAGAAACTGCCACTAGCAAGCAAGAAAATATTAGTCTAATGTGCTGGTTAAACTCCAGGGTACAAAGGAGAAAAAACAGAGTAAATCACTGCTTTGCATTCTTGTGACCAGATCCTATAGCCTTCAAGTTCAGTTGGCTCTTGTGAGGGAAGTCAGGCTTTGAATAAAGCAAAAAAGTAACCATCTCCTGTGAATTTTAAAATTTTTAGCCTTAAAAACAAACAAAAAGATAACATGGAAGTGGGAATAAAAGGACAAAGCAAACTCTTTCAATCCCTGGTGTAAATTTTTCCCACTGCTTTTAACTTCATTTCAATACACAGTGATCTAAGAAAGCTTTTTTTATCCAGTTTTGTTATATCTGGATGATTAATAATTTTTCTTTTAATGAGAAAAGCCACCAGGAGAAAAGGCAAGCTACTGTGATTCAACAGGCCACTCACTGCTGATGAAGACTTGCCTACCTCCTTCCTAAGAATGCATGATTATTATTTTCAGAGTTTAAAAAAATCAAGAACAGAAAAACAGTGAATGAAGCAAATTGATATAAAACCTCAGACCTCTTTTTCCTGTGAAATGTCAAATCTCATCATCCCCTTTTCTATATGAATAACCTGCAGTCCCAGACTGTTTACCATGTTTCCATGGGAGGAAAATGTCATTTTAAAAAATTCAACTTTAAGGTTAAGAGGAAGCAGCTCTAGCGAAAGTATGCGAATCATGTATTTTGTTACCAGATAGAACAATGTACTGCTCCTGGAATGCGCACCCAAGCCTGCTTCAAAGTTTAAGCTGAGGAACGAAGCAGACACATGTCACAGACCACAGGTCAGCAGACTGTGTACTCCTCTCAACAGTCCGATCACAGGGAAGATCGAGCAGATCTTTAGCAGAGCCCTCGTAAGCGCTGCAAGACAGACAGAGCTACCTAAACACAGAGGGCTAACAAAAAGCCCAGGAAAAGGAGACAATATGGAAAGGGAGAAGGAGTGGTAAAACAGCAAAGAGAAAGCAAGAAACTGATTTTTTTTTTAAATGTTTTTTTTTTTTGGTAGCTGCAGAGCTTTGGAAAGAGGTCAAACGGAGTAGTAAATCACTGTAAATGGTGAAAGGTCTATAAATATTGTGGGCTGTGGAAAGAACAATTTGTTGCATTACAAGCAGGCAATGAGTCTCTATGCTGAGCCATTCCACAAAAGGTTTTTCTGAAGTCAATACTATCTGTAACATTTGCTTTTAACTGTAACATGCAACAAAATCATCAAAAAAGCTGTGTTTAGTATTGGAATGAAAGCAAAGATACATTTCATGTGTACATTTAATAGCATTCCATATTGAAACTCACAGCCATGGTGATTTTCCAACTAGCTAACAGGAGGGAAAGAGGAGATTCTAGCAGTAGTCAGAGCTATTTTCTTTTGTATACCTTAGACTCGTGATATTCTGGTGTTCATTTATGAAATGAGGAAACGCTGAAGTAGCTCTGCATACACATAAAATCTATGTACTATATCTAAATTTGTATCAGTTTCATGATTTCTTCTGTATTCACAAAAACTGTAACACTTGTTAAGTGGCGTCTGATCAGTAAAAAGTAGGGATCCTACCCTCGCAAAAGAACACAGACTTTTAAAAGAAGCTAAACCTACAGAAAACTCTGAAATGGGCAGCATCTCAGTACAATCCATTCAGTTCTTATAACTACTAAAGGTTTTATTGTTCAAGCAGAAAAAAGAACAGTGGGCCAAAATCGTTTCTTATATAACAATATTCTGATCCTAACAGTGGCCAATAAGAGATGTTATTCTTCTGGGTTTGTAAAAGGAAAGAACTTAAGAGGGGCATGGCAATTTCTAAAAGAGATGACAACCACTCAGGGCCAAAACTCAGAAGCTGCTACCTTGATGATCCCTTTCATGTCACCCAAATGACAGCCAGAGGAGCTGCTCTGTAACCCTTACAGTTTATTTTGTCTTTATCTAGTTATAGCTATTTTATGTAGTTTAATGTGATTTGTCCTTATACTTTCTATTCTACTGCACTGCTAGTTAAACCTACCACACAAGATTTAGCATCCAGTGGATGAAGCTGAGCAGACAAATAAGATGATCGTTGTCTTTCAGGCACCAACAAACCCAGGAGAGCTGTCAGCCCCAGCTCCACCACAGGCCTCCCAGGTGAAGTCAATGTCTGGCCCATTTGTTGGAATGAATACACAGAAGCAGGTTGATTAATGGCTGCAAAAATCATAACTTATGCATATTTGGTTCTACCGTACTGACAGCTTGTTTTGCAACATCTGTTTTTTCAATTTATATATGTACAGTGATAATGCAAATGTCTTGGCATTTGTAATGTTTGTTGTCTAGTCTAAAGAACTCATCCCAGCTCCACAACTCTGTAGTTCCCTTAGGTCACTCAGATGAGGTGCAGCTCTGACAGCATGCTCTCCTCTTCAGGCAGTCTTCGGTAACAATCAGGGAACATGGGGTCCAAGCATCTCAGTACACCCTAAGATCTGGAAAGGCAAATTTAGGGAGTTCCTGTATTGCAAATAGTTGAGGTACCTGAAGGAAGCTTTATGCACGCTTAGCTTGTTCTTACACATTTGTTTAGGCATCTATTTTCAGATGCTATTACCTTCCAACTAGCCTAATCCAAAAAGCTCTCAAGCCTTCCCTAGAAAGAAGCAGATAAGATAAAAGAATGCAGGATGGAATCAAGGGTTTACAAGGGAGAGAAAAATATTAAACCAAGAGGGTGTGAAGGCCAAATGGTCAAAAATAAAAAAAAACTGGAGAGTGGCAAGAAAAAACAAACTGCCAAGGACAGGCCTCAGCACTTCTTGATGGCACCAAGGTGCCAGTTCAGAGACTGGAGGAGAAGCCAGAACTTGTGGCCTCAGCATACAACCAAGGTATGTCTCATACCTGAATCAGAAGAGCCTGCAAGATACTTGGTTTGACTCGGTACAGCTGTTCTTACCTATATCACAGTCGAGTAGTGTGTGCCACAAAACCAGGAAGCACCAAAGACCTACCATTCTGTAGCAAGATAGCCAGAACCTTTCCTCATCATCAGCAGAGAGAGAGATCAGGTTTCTCTCTCTACAAGTACCTGCACTAGGGTAGGATGAATCATCCTTTGGTAGCACCGATCTTCTGTTTGTAGAACATTAGGCAGCTAATGCAGAATGGACGCTTGCTTTTGTGGTGGTTAAAAATATATGAGATTCATCCCATGAAAGTTTTTTTAACAAATATGTGTGACTGGGGTGAGTGGCCACCATGGCAGAGATAAGCTGTCATGAAGGACTTGAGCTCTCTTGTCTTTCACTCAATTTAAAATGACTACTCATGTATGTCAAGACAGCTGTTTTGGAGGAAGAATTGCAAGAATTTGGGCTTGGTTTAAAGGTGAGGGACAGAGAAGTTGACCAGTTACAACTCAATTGAATGAGTTCCTACACATTTTGTAGAAAAAGGCAGGTAGTTATAGGAGAGACAATGCAGCATTGCTTCCAGCCCTGCTAGACGCCTGAGAATGCCCCAGGTAGAGGACAGCTTCTGTTCAGGCTTGCACACAACTCAATGTCAGGTGTATGACATGAACGCAAAGGGAAGCCAGATGCTACCAGTTCTGCAGCTCACAAAGATAATGTTTATGAGGACTGTGCTGTGAAGCAATTCACTCTTCAGACAGGAACCAGTACTCGGTCGGCAACATTTACTCAGTATGTCATCATCTGTGGAGCCTTGGTCTGCACTCTGGATTTTTTTAGCCCTTTTAAGACAGATGGCTGTAGAATTCTTGAAACAGATGCCAATATAATGAATAATTCTGGAGTGCTAAGCCGTAATACAGCAAAGATAAACACGTATCAATTATTCTTCTATGCTGCAGTTGCATTTTCATCTTAGGACTGTAAAACGGCATGGAAACCCCAATACATACCCACACAGGTTCACAATCACATCAGAGATGACTGGAAATGCCAAAAAAACCTGCTTCCCTCTATATGAATATAAAAAACACATAGAGACTTAACAAATAAGAATTGTTACACTGGGTCATAAAAAAGGTCGAGGGGCAGGCAAAATGCAGCCATCCAGTCACTGACAGTGGGCACAGATGCCTAGAGAAAAGTTCAACAGGTCAAGCACATAATGGCACATCCCCCATGTACTCTCACATTCAACAGCCATGTATTAATTCTTTCACTGTTGAGCTACAGCCTTCCTAGAGCACAAAGAGTGGTTGCTTGTTTTAGTCTTTTCAGGGATATATACATCTACATAAACATTACATCTATACGTGCCAAACTATTTATTTGTTTGCATTGAACAGCTGCCAAGACCTGTGTTTCCACTGTATGGAAAGGGTAAAACCCCACCTTTCATACTGGAATACCTCAGCAGTCACCACCCCGTGCCACCACACCCCAGCACAGGTTCCGCCCGAGCTCCCGTGGGTCTCTCAGGTGCCCAACAAGCAAGGTTTGTTGGCAGGCCCTGGGTGTGTGGGAAGAAGGCGTGACGAGCGCGGCCTCCCCCGTGAGCCCTGGCACCCGCCACTCCCCCAGGACAGTGACCGCCCCGTACCCGCTCCCCGAGGGCACAGGGGCACAGGGCCAGCCCCGGCCCGGCGCGCGGAGAGGCTGGGCGGGGCCTCGACACCCGGCCCGTCTCGTGCCGCCGCGCTCGCGCTCCACCCCCCCGCCCCC
>WBMZ01000637.1:0-116183 GCA_013400975.1 Atrichornis clamosus | reverse complement strand
TGGCTTCAACTTTGGAAAATGCAGAGCAGCTGGATTCCTACAGGTAGTTTGAGACAAGAAAAATGTCAAGAAATTCAAACTTAAGTGCCACTTGAAAAAGAGTTAAAAGTCTTGGTGAATGCTCCCAAACCTAATCCTAGGACTTAAGGGTTATTTTAAAATGTGTCATTTGTGTCTTGAAACCCATTAATTATTATTACAATTCAAGAAGTGCTTGGCCAGCTCTCCCTCATGGTTGAGACCTCAAGGATAATGCTGCTGCTTTTATTTTCCAGGCCAGACTGTAACATTCCATGGGTTCATAATGTACTTGTCAGTGTAATGGTCTGTGCAATAATTTAACAAGTGTAGATAAAACCTATGTTTAATCCAGGATACATTTAAAGATACAGTGGTCCTCTTGGGGAGTAGCAGTCTACACAAGTATTGCAGTTCTTACCTTTGGCTGAAATATTAAATTTCAGTGAGCCAGTTAAAGGTTTGAGCAATCAGCGATTCAAACAGAAATGAAGAAACATTTCCATGGCCGTTATTAAGAGTTTGATCCTAATGGCTGAGTGGCCTCGAGTTGCAGAACCCTCTTTCACTTCCATGCCAGCAGAATCTTGGTCAGTCTGGAGTACTGTATCTTTAATCTTCCTGCTGTGTTTTTTTGTGAAGTTCACAGGAATGGCGATTTCAGTGAACACTATTCATTGTTCTGTAGAGTGGTTCTGGACTTGAACTGCAGTGTCATCTTTTAAAGAGTATTATAATAAAGCAAAGAGATGCGGAGCAGAACGGTGTTCAGCCCTTTTTCAGGAGACTTCAGTTCATTTTCAACCCATGTGCTGGTGTCAGGTGTATTCTTCCCTGCCAGTAACAAAGGAGAAAGAAAGCTGCCAACATTGATGACAGAGCCAAAAACATCTTTACATTTCATTGGAGTTCCACAGTCTTAACTTAAAATGCTTATTTTAGATCTATTTGAATTAGGAACAGTGTTGTGACAACATTGGTTGCCTCCTTTATTTAAGGAGAACTATAAAATAGAAATTGAAGTGCAAATAAATGTATGTACTCTGAGATTTTTATTAGCTTGTCTACAAAGGCACTTACCACAGCAGAAAAAGGTAACTCTTAAAGCAGTTTTCCTTTCCAAGAAGTGAGATTCCTCTGGCAAATGCTTCAGCTGTGCTGGTGTTTCAGATTCCAGTTTCCTTCTTTAGCCAAACAGCCACGTGAGTACTCCAGATGACTGATGACTGCACTGGGATTTATGCAAATCTGAAATACCTTTTACTACGGTTTTGGTCAGCAGGACTGAATCCTTGCCTTGTAGAGGTAATTTTACTGATTTTTACATCAAAAAAAAAAGGACATTTGGGTTTGGTAACATCCATGGATAGGCTGTGTCCATTCTTGCCTTAAGGGCTGCTCTGTGAGTTGGGCGTAAAGTTTTCAACTGGGATTACTGGCAGTAAACAGGATATGCTGGTTCTGGAGGAGGGATTTTGGCCCTCTATTCTGTCAACATCCCAAGGCCAACAACCTAAAACTACCATGAAAATAGTAATGTGTATTCTGAATTCCAAACTGAGCCCAGACAGTAAAAGCTGATAGAAACAGTGGAGTCTCTAGAGCAGAAAACACCAGTCTTGGACTCAAGGGAGGACAGATCACCTCTGCATTGCCATGTCCCACTCGGTCCTGGTGAGTGAAGGTTTCTGTGCATTCCCAGCCATGGTCTGTGCTCTGATCCCAGTAGGAGCAGCAAGTCCAGTTGGAGCTGTCTTGCTGTTATTTGGGTGTGTGGGTGCACTCCAAGGCAGACGCAGGCTCAGAAGGCAACTGGGCTTCACAGCCCACTGAGTCGAAGGAAACAAGTGTGCCCTCTGAGGTGTCCAGGCAGGCAGTGGGGATGTGTCCTGGTTTCCCTCCTCGTGCACTCCACCTTTTCCAGAAGGTTCATCCCCAGGAGCCTTCTGCAACACTGGGCTCAGCATCTGCCTGGCCACCATCACCTCCCCAAAGTCCACAGCCTTAGCCCAGAACACAGGTACCTCCCTGAGGCTCTGCACCTCTCCACTGCTTTGGCAGAGGTTTGCAGGATGCAGCCACGGGGGGAAACCTGAAAGGAAGGCAAAGTGGAGCTGAGTTGTCCTGTCGGGAAGCTGTAAACCCCGGAGCTCTGGCGGACGCGTGCGCGATCGTTCCTCGTGTTAAGTCACTAATTTGGAAGAGGCCAAGAGATGCTGCCTGGCTGTCTCAGCTCCAGCCATTTGTGCTGTGTCAGCACAGCATCTCCTCAGTAAGGCAGGAAAAGAAAGGTCAGCTCCTCTTCTGAGCAAGGCGCTGACGTTTGCTTTAGGTGGGATGAAACCACCCCCGTTTTATCCTCGAATGCTGCTTTGCCTCCGATCTCTGCATTTCACCAAACTGCCCCAATGGCAATGTTTAAACTGCCTCAAAACAGAAGAGATGAAAGAAACACTCAAATAGTCTCCTAGGAGAAGCCTCCTTGTACTTGAAATTGCTGAGAAAAGTGGGAGAGACCGAATCTCTGGCAGGGCTGGCTGCAAGGACTGCCAAGAACAGTCGTGTTGTACCTCAGCAGGATCATGACCGCTGCTCAAGCAGGAAAATCCAGTGCTATCAGCTCTGCACAGTTTGTAAACCAGTTCTTGTTTTTCCCTTTAAGCCCTGCCAAAGTGTGCTCCCTCAGAGAGGCTGCTCAGCATTGCAGAGGCTGTTGAATTTTACAATAGATAAATCAGCTTCTGCCAGGAAACGCAGAAAGGCTGGAGTGTGCCTTTTATGAAAAAGAAAAAAAATTCACCACTTCTGATTGAAGTGCTACTGCTTAATATCAGCAGTTCTGCACTGGATTGCTCATCTTGCCTTCATTGGAACGGTGTTTGCCTACCTAGGGCAAAACCCACTTGGGCTCAGAAGGCAATCCTACTCTGCTGACATGGATGGTTAATATATGTAAATTAATGTGCCAGCCTATATAAAGGCTGTTGTGATCAAGGTCAAACTAGTAATTTTCTTCTTTACAAAACCTTTTCTCTGTGGTGTTGTTGCATCTTGATACAGTTGAAGAGGGAATTGCTATTTTAATTGTGTGTTCACAAATTTCCTATTGACTCCAGCCATCAGCCGTCACTTTTGGGGTGCAGCTCAGTGCACTGGACCTGAATTACAAATTTAGTCTGCCTGGACAGGGCTTCACCATTCAGGTCAAGCTCCCCAGTGTTAGTGCAGGACTGGCAAGAAGAGATAGAATCTGAACCTGAGGCTGCTGGAACTCTCAAACTTCTTGCCCGCACCAAGGTGTGTCTCTAAGCTGGTCACAGAACCTGGGAGGGAGCACGAAGCACAGGTGTTGGTCTAGTGGAAAGGGCCCCTGCCCATGGAGCAGGGGTTGAAACTAGATGACCTTGAAGGTCCCTTCCATCCCAAACTATTTTATGATTCTGTGAAGATGCTCCTTTCGGATCTGCTGACGGAGAGTTTCACTTCTCCTTCCTTCCTCTAGAGGGGATTGTGTCACCGGGCACGGATGGCTCTTGGGGGAACCTCACGTGAGGTTCAGACAGCTGGATGCAGGGTAGGAAATGTGTTCCTGCTCATGTATCTGCTTATCCACAGCCCCATCCTGTCCTCTGCCTCTGACTTCCATGCTGCGTTAACACACAGCAAATTCCTGCCCTCCAACCACACACACACACACTCCTTTGATTTTACTTGCTGCCTTGGGATTTCAGCTCTCCCTTCTCTCTGCTGGAGTGCACCAGGCTGGAGGGGGGCAGTTTAAGGTAACAAATACCAGGTCCTAGGCTTTATATTATCCCTGTTATCCTGGCCCTTTGCTGTTAAACCAGTGTAAGAGCCCCAGCAATAGCCAACAGTTCTTTTTAATGGATCATGATAGGATTACACTTCCCCTGCCAGGAGTAGTTCCTTTGGCTGTGTTCGGTCCAGGCTAATTGTAACATAATTAGCACATTCCCATTACAGCAGGAGACTGGAGACTTTCCCACCTCTGAAGCTTGAGTGTTCCTTCTCTGGGAGAAATGTGGGTCTAGATTTGGCCGTGGCATGTCCTGTGCTGCATCTGATACCAGGTCAGGGTGTCCAGACCATGCTGGGGAGCTGTGAGCGCTGCTCTGCTGTCTGCTCCTCCCTGGATCATGGAATCATATCAGTTGGAAAAGACCTCTGATGTCATCGAGTCCTGAGAGGCTTCTGTGGAGCTGGAGCAGCAGAGATGCATCTCAGAGATGTCCCAGAGCAGGGACAAGGAAGTCTCTGTGTCCCCATCCCAGTGGTCTGCAACACCTGATTGATCTTAATAAAACACATTGAAGAGCCTCACCCTTAGGGTGATCAGAGGGAATTAAACTCCTCTGCCCTGCTTTGAAGTCTCACACCCACACACTGGTATGGGAGCTAAAATTAAGGACTATTGACAGTTTTAAATGTTTCTTGTGATATTGAGGATTGGGGAAGTGGAGATGACGCAGGTTCTCTGTCTTGTTGCGTAAGAGCATTTCTTTAGTTGTCATTTGTGCTTTGTTGTTTGCTTTTTTTTCCAATGAAAACTTTTATTAGTTCATAATGAAGGTGAGTACTTGGTGGTGTTTTTATTAAAGCTGCAGGTCCTGAAGCAATGCAATCATAGGGGGATTTAATTTTTTAGTGTTTGTTTTTTGGTTTGTTTTTTTTTTCCAAGCTAAAGTTTTTTCCTTGGTAGTTCTGGAGAACCATGACTGAACTGTATTTGTTTACAATTTTAAGGGAAACAAAGATCCCCCTATTTGCTTCTTTGAAGCCAACCAAATTATTTTGACTTCCATTTAATTGCTTGAGGTTGGCAGTCTTTCTTTTCTGTGGAAAGAAGCAATATATTGCTCAACCATCCAATTTTTTTTTTCTGGAACAAAATGAAGGACGCTCAATGACATGAGAGCTCCAGCTCAGATTTATAACTGGGTAATGAGAAATTGCTGAATAACGTGTTCATTTTCTGCCACTAGATGGTAATAAATCTTCCCAGTTTTCTCAGGCTCACAGAACGCTGCTGCCCAGTCCCATGACCAGCTTCCAGCACAGGAGCGGGGGATTCTCCAGGGCACAACACACAGTCTCCAGGCTGGCTTTACTGGCTCCAGGACCATTCCCTGGGTGCTGTGGATGAGGGATCCTCATGCGAGATGCCCCCAGAAGTGCTGATGTGCTGTTCCAAGTGGGTTTTTCATGGAGGGGTTTGACGGGAGGTGGCCTCCGGCGTTTGCTGCGGCACTGACACCCATGAGTTAAGCACGAACAGCCCCGGGGCTGGACTGTGACCTTTACTGCCAAACAGAAACAACTTTTCCAGAAGCAGCAGGGAGGGCCTGGCTCCCAAACAATGCTGGGCACTCCGCTGCCAGCCCAGCCGGCCGGGCTCCCGGTGAGCACACCTTGCTGGGGACAGGGACTTACCCCCGGGGGAAGTGCTCTCTGGCAAGGACAGCTCGGTGTCAGCTGGCCTGGGGAGGGCCGGAGGAAACGCAGGCCCTGCAAATCAGGGGTTTTATTGTGTTGATGTTGGCTGTGAACTCCTTTTTGTTTTTTTTTTAGATTTTTTTTTTTTGATTAAGCTAAATGAAACTTGGTGTGTGGGGCTTGCAGCGATGGCTGGCTGCCAGCTGCAGCCTGCTGGCATCAGATGTGCCTGCTTGGAGCAGAAAATACCTGAATCTCTCTCTTGCCAGACTCTGCTGCCTTGCATGGGAGATTTCTCCAGCTCCCTGCTTGAAATGCAGAGCTCAAACTGCCACAGGGAGGACAAAATTTAGGCAAAGGACTAAAGAAAACTTTGCAGTCAGTGACAAGGACGGCTGTGACAGCTCGCGGTGTCCTCTGTGCTCACCCCTGGCAAGCTTTACAAACAGTTTTTTTATCTTTTTACAACTTTTGAAAACAAACTCACCTAATTTCTTCCTGTCTTTTCCTCAACCCTCCTAGGGAAAAAACAAGGAAACAAAAGTTTTTTAAAAAAATCAAAGGGTGCTAAACCTTTTAGTTGATGTAACAATATTGGCAGCTGAAAACAAAGGGAGTTGGCTGCACCCAGAGGTGCCTCTATCTTTTCTGAACACTAAGTGAGTCAAACTACTTCCTAATCTATTGAAACAGAAAAATTCAGGCACTGCAGTTCCTCTGGAGAGGAGACCTAGATGAAGGGACTCTGCTTGCAGTGGAAAGCACTTTTCATCTGTTGATCTAGCTGATAACTAAGTAAATCTAATCAATCCCTGCATGTCTGAGGAGTGAGGGAGACATATTTAGGGATTGTTTTTCCCATCACTGAAATTCTGACACCTCCAGGATGGAGTTAACAGCAGCTTGCTCAGTGTATTCCCTATATTCCCTCCACAAAAGGGAACAAAATGCTGTGGGGGAAAGGTGTCAGATCTGCAAAGGACACTGCTGAGGTTAAATAAGAGCACGGTGCTGTGAGCACCAGGCTTCAGTTTAATGTCCCTTTTCTCCTGAATTGATGAGATGCTCTTCCCCCTAAATGTCAGTGTAAAAAGCCCTGAGGTTATGACCTTCCGAGTGTGGTGCTGATGGAGAGCAGAAGTTCCTCCAGGCCTGGATCCTTGTTCTGGTGTGCACCAGTAGCAGGAATCAGGGAAAGAGGAGAGAAGGAATTGTGAGTAACCTCTCATTAACGTATTCTTACAGCTTCCATCAATGCAAACAGAAATAATCATCTGGATTTCCATGTTCAATACCAAGACCTGTCCTGCATGTATTTACCTAATTCTCTGTTTTTTATTAATTTAGATTTTGAGGCTTAATATCCAGTGTTGATAATTTGCACAACTTAATTTTATGCAGCTGAAGGGGAAGAGCCATCCTCTAGTTTGTCTCAAGGCTGCTGACTCATTTCATGAGCTTGGCCCGGGTCCCTGTTGGGAGAACAGCAACCCCACAGTCACCTCCTCTATAACAGCTGTAGGTTTACAGTGGTCTTCTGTCCTCTCAGGAGAAGTTTTAGTCCATCTATCTGCCCCTCATCCCCACAGGCAGCTTTTGGAGCACAGTTCCATCCCCAGCAGCTCCATCCCCGGATATCGCCGGCTGCTGTGCCCTCCCTCTGCTCCCTTGGCTGAGCACTTCCCAGGCTTGAGAAGGGGAGATAATATATTTTTAGTAGCTTCTCTTCCTTGTTTTTATGTCTTAAGTAGAAACATTAATGTCTAATTTAAAGGGCACGTTTCATAAGGTTATTTATGGGAGCAATAAGCTTTTTTCCTCCTGTGTTTTTCTTGAAAGAAGCTGGCAAGAGCTGAAGTCCTTTACCTTGTTCCTGTAAGAGTAAAACACTCTAAGGCTTGGAGATGAGTCTCTTTTTTTTTCCTTCTTTTTTTCTCTCTCTCTTTTTTTTTTTTTTAACCCAATGATTAAAACAGCAGCAGTTTCTTCCTAGTTGAAGTAGCACAGTGACTGATGGGACAGGCAGGTTTGGGGAGCTCTCCCCACTGCCTTCATGTTGGGAATGAGGGATGCTGCAGCACTGGGCAGAGACCAGCCCAGCCTGCCCTGGGAGCACCTCAAAGGCCCTTTTGCTGGGCCTGGCAGGGATACACCACCGGGACCGGCGCCATCGGAGCGGACACTGGGAGCCATTCCGAGCCTGCCCCAGGGCTGCCGCTGGCCCTGTCTGCACACACAAGGGGAGCCTGTTTCCCTGCCTTTACGGCCTGGCCTGAGCAGCAGGACGTGGGAGAGAGTGTGCTCTGGGAGAGTCTGGATAGAAGGAGCCTTGTTGGCGCAGCCCAGCTGCTGCTCCCCGGCTGTTTGACTTGGACAGGAGCACCGGGAGCGAGGCTTGTCCAGCCCCGCGCTGCTCCTCCACCAGCAGGGAGCCACAGCAAAACCGGCGCGCCTGCAGCTACAGTGCTGCCTTCACCCCGTGTCTCCTGCTCCTTCTGGCCCTGGGCACCCCGTGCTGCACTTCCCGAATCCCTAACCCAGGCGGTTGGGCCTAGCAGTGTTATGGCACGCGGGAATGTAAGCCTTTGTGCTGATGGAGACTCTGGCTAACTCGCTGCCTGCTGATGAATTGCTGCTACAGATGAGCTAATTAAAGACAGCATTTGGTTTATTGATGCTTTATTAGACTTCAAATTGAAGCAGAACCTCTTTAGCTGATAAAATTTCCTTGCCTCCCCTCACTCCCACCTTCTCCACACTCTCTTTTGGTAGGTGTCTTTTGTGTTTCTGAGGTTTGGTCCTCTAAGCCAGCCAGTATTCTTCACTCCTGATTTAACTAATGGAATTATGATTGAATCTGACAGTAATGATGGGTATAATTAACCATCTCCACAACCCTGCTCCTCTGCCTTTTTCCTTGCTGGTCCTCATCACTTTCAGGTCAGCTTTGGCCTGCAGAAAGCACCGCAAATAGTGGAAAAAATGGGTGGTAGCTGAGGCAGGTACCAGTGTCTGGAGGCAGATTTTAAAGGTGGTATCAGTGTCAGCTTGGCACCCGCAGAGCTCCAGACTCGCCAGTGCCACATCTGGCTAATGACAGCCCGTGCTTCTCCATCCAGCCTCTCTGATGGCTGCTGCACTGAGCAAGGGCTCAAGCTGCTCTGAGCCCCCCCTTTAGCAAGTGTTGGCCATGGTGTTGGATGCATCCCAACCTGGGGAAAGGCAGAGGGTCCCCAGGAAGGAGAATGAGGACAGTGCACATGCCTTGTGTTGGGGAATGGCACACCTCGAACCCCTGTAGGAAAGTTATGGTGTAAGGAAGGAAGGGCTTTGTCCCTCTGATGGCTCATCCATCCGTGTGTGCCCGGAGCCTGCCGGAACCATCCACCCGCCAGAGTGAACACTGTCCCAGCCTGCTGGGAGCATCCCTGCCACCTTCCCGGCTCCCAGCCGAAGCCTGGCTGGAGCCAGAGGGTGAGAAGCCGGCAGAGCCAGGCTCAGATTGCAGCAGGCTCCTCCTCCGGAGCCTGCCGGGAGGGAAGGAGAGGCGTGGAGCTGGAGTCAGCAACTCCAGGCTGCCTACCTGCACCGTGCCAGCCGCGGGGGCCGGCGCCGGGAGCCAGCATCTTCCCAACCCGCATCCCATGGGGAGCATCTCCCCGCCGCCGCCCGCCGCCAGCCCGGCATGGAGAGCCTGAGCAGCAGCCTGAAGAAGAAAGCCACGGAGCAGCACTACAGGGCTGAGGTGATGATTGCTGGAGAGCAGCTGAGGTAGGAGGTCCTGGGGTCCTCCTCCAGCCTGGGGCAGGGCTGTACCCGGGGGTCTGGGCTGTTCCCCTTTAGCACAAGGCTCAAAGCTTTATCCTTGAGCAAGCTCTGCCCCCCCTCCCCAGTACCTGCTGGTCTTTCCTGCACCCACCAAAGCCGTGGTGAACCAGGTCCTTTCCTGTTATCCCTTATCCTGCCGCTCCTCTCTGGCACCTCCTGCCCTTCACCTCCAGGTGCCAGGGGACTGACAGGTGAGTTTAGATGGCAACAGATTATTTTCTCCCTTTGCACCTTTCCCCCAGCACAGAGAGTGTGATGTGGTGGCACTGAGCAGCCCCCCCAAGGCGCCTGGTCCTGGCTGGATGGGGACAGCAGCACTTTTGGGGACTCTTGGACTTTTGGGATGACTTGGAAGGGCATCCTATGGGTGTCATGTGCCTGAATTGGATCTTTCCTCTCTTGAAAGTCTCTTTTGGGAACTTCTGCTGGTTTATAGTCCCAGTTCTTGAGCAACTTCTGAGGGTTTTTCTTCCTAGAAAGACAGAAATCTGTCCTCCTATACAAAAAAATTGTGTGGCTGAGAAAACATGTTCCTTGTATATCTGGGGTCAGAACCCTCTCCTTGCTTTTAAGCATGTGACTGGGGGCTTTCCTTGCTCTGGAGCAGAGTTTGCTTGTTTGTACCTGGACCCACTCTGGTTTGTTTTGAATGGAAACCCCCAAATTTGTGTAGTTTTAGGGCACCCATCTTTTTTATTTTCTTTTTTTTAAACTTTTTTCCCCCCTATAGCTGCAATGCCTTGGAGTTTCCCAGTTTAGGAAGCTCCCAAAATCTGAGTTCACAGTGATGGAGAGAAGGGTGTTTTTGCTGGGGCTGGGCACGCAGGAGATGCATCCTTCTGCTTTGGTCTGGGCAGGAGCCTGTTCCCAGTGCAGAAGGATGGGAAGGAGCTGTTGGCCAGCATGGGGTGGAAAATCCAGGGAGGAGGATGAGGAGATGGACACCAGCCTGCATCTGCACTGCTCCTTCCACTGAACCTCTGGCTGGAAGGAGAACTGATGCAGAACACGCTGAGTGTTTGAATCTCTCTCTTGTATTTTGGGGGTCTCACAGCCTGGCAGGTAAGGAGTTAGTGCTGTGAATCTTCCTGGGACCTGGATGGCTGGTGGGGAAGCTGAGGCACAGAGGCTGGATGATGTCTCAGACAACAGCAGATGGACAGGGCTAAATGTCCACATTGTTCTCCCCTGCTTTTCCCAGACGTGGAATGCAGGAGCATGGAAAGGAGCCTTGCCCTGACTCTGCAAACCTCCATCAGCAAATAACGCTGTTGTATCCACATGAAACATCAAACATTTGTTTTTCCCTGTTCTCCGCTTCCTGCCCTGCCTCCCCCCTATTACATTAAATCAAACAAACCTTTGCTCCATCTTTACAGTTCTTCGGCTTCCCAGCAAGTTTACAAATCCCTCAGAGTTTGGTTTGGCCAGAGGGGTGAGTCTGTTCAGTGTCAGGATGCGTTTCCCAGCCAGGAATAGCTGCACAAGTGAGGGATGATGGAATGCTCCACGGGGAGGGCCAGGAATGAAGCAGATCCTGAGGGAACCAATGGCAGATTGGCCAGAGTGGTTTGGGTTGCCTGTCTGCCACGGTCCCTGTGCTTCCACAGGGATACTGCTGCCTGGTCTGTGGAAGGGGAAGAGAAGTTCTGTGTTTTGAGTCTCTCTCCACTAAAAAGATGAAGCTAAAATTGTCACTGATATTTTGGTCTTGAGTTTGAGAGGGCTGCAGCCTCGGGCTCGCTCCTCACATCTGCTGTCTTTCCTCTTGTGTCAGACACACAAACTTGCATGAGTGTCACACCAGGTTTACTGGGCGTTGGGTATTCCTGGGTGGCATTCTGTAAGAGAGGCCCAATTAGTCATTTTTAATTGCAACAAATGGCTTATCTACACAGAGAGGTTCTGGAACAGCTTCCACGCTTTGCTTTCACACCCTGCTGTAATCAGAGTTTCTCAAGTATGGACAAGCCCTTGTGCACTCTTGTCTGGGTATTCCCATGGTCAAGGGAGGCAGCTGCACTCTAATAACTCTGTTAAGCTGCATTAATCACTCTTAAATATAAAATATACTCGGTAAGTTTATGTCTTGTGCAGAAAAGGTGAGAGGAGAAGGAAAGTTTTCTCCTATGAAGAGCAAAATTGTGATTTCAGCCACTGTCCAAAACTTTCAGAGGTGACAAGTGTTTTATTTGGATACTCAGACCGTGGTGCTGTTAAATAAAGTGTTCACAGTTTGATGCTCTGGAAATTGGGCTCACCTACAGATGTGTAGCTGAACATGCCAAAATTTGTATTCTTGCCCAAAAGTCTTCGGTCTGCAGGAGGTTTGGTGGTTCTTTGTTGGACTTGGATCTCGTATAGTGGGGATAACTTCCTTGAGGAATCATGGGGCACTGCTTGATGTAGCAGTGAATGTTACTCAGCAGATGAGACTACATGGTCAGAATGACCTTAAAAAGCTGATTATTAAATTTCTAGCGCTGGCGAAAGGGAGGACTGGGAAGTAGACATGTGCTTGCTGCGATTTCTTTTAGAGATTTAAGTCTTCCTATAATACACTTAGATACAAGTAAACAACCTCTGTACCACTTGAGCTGTCCCTGTCCCCAGAGGTACTGGTGCTTTTTCAGACTGGGGGTGCAGCAAACTGGGGTTTGCTGAGCCTGTTTGCAGCAGCCCTTTTGCCTGAATGTGCCTCTCCAGCAGCAGCTGTTTTTGCAGAGATGCTCTTGAGGCTGTTGCTGCCTTTTAGGGAGCACTAAGTTGTTTGCTTGTTGTTTTGGGTGGGGTTTTTATTGTTTATTTGCTTGGTTTTTGTGAAGATAGGAACAGAAAAGATCCTTCGGATAATGCAGCTCTCCAAGGCCATTCACTTGTACTCGGCAGCTGTGGGAATGTGCACTGGAGTCAGCATCCTTGAAAGAGCCACCTTGTCATTTGAGATGCTCAAGGTCTGTTTACATGGGAGGTGGTGGAGAGTTTATTCCTCTTCTATTTGGATGTCCCTTTCAACGAGGTTACACAGGATGAATAATGATGGCTTTGTAGTGACCTTGACAAAGAAACAATTTGCTTACCCGACACAACCTACCCAAAGCAAACGCACGTGGAGGCTCCTGCTGCCAAGCAAGGAGTGTTTCATAAGAGCCCATTCTCATGTTCCAGCAAGTGTTTTATCCTGACCTTATTCGGCCTTTTTTTTTCTTTTTTTTTTATTTTAAATCCTTTTGAAGAAGTAACATGTCCACAGGGTAGATTTTGCCATCTAGAAAACTCATAATATTGCATATTATTGTATAGTTCCTTAATGTTTTTTATCTGGCTGAAGCATGATTATAATGCATTCAGGGTTTCACCAGCTTTGTTTTTGTAACATCATACATGAGCTGTTACATCCTGTGGCTGAAGGACAAAGTTTGTCTCTTCAGAGTTGACAGGAAAGAGTAAACAGGAGGAAAGTGAAAAGACCACAAGGACACTCGAGCTGAGCCTCTTCCGCAAGGGAAAACTTGTCACAGCCTTAAAACAGCCCAGAGGGTCCAAGCTGCTGCTGCTCCACAGGTGCTGAAATACCACTTAATTCCTGTGCTGGAAATCATTCCCAATAGAATGCTTTCAGAACAAGTGAATTTTTTCTATTTTTAAATCTTAGGCTTTAGCAGCATTGTTTGCTAAAAATGTTTTTTTTCTCTTTTCTTTTTCTCCTGAAAAATCTGTGCATTTTTTTCTCTATTCTGAAACATAATTTTAAAAAAAGATCTATAGGGGAAATCGTGTTCTCCCAACCAGTTTCTATTCAGACCTTGCATTATTATGGTCTACAAGTTACTGTGTGGAAAGGGGGTGTGTGTGAGTGTAAATAAATACATATCCAGTCTTTATAGACTCCTGCAGACTCTTGATGGCAATAGAGCACTCTTGGAACATTTCTTATCTCTACCAAACATGCCTCTAAAGTGCCTTCCCACTTGCTGATTGTGAAGGAAAGAAAACATAAAAATTGGCCGTGTCTTCCTTCATAGCTGGGGAGCCTCTGTTTGCAGTCACTGCTGACTGTGTCTGACTGCATTCTGACACGGGACCATGAAATCAAGGAAGAAAAAAGACAAAACCTTTAAAAATAGCAAGGCAGCTGTCTGTGGACTGTTCTTTCTGGGTAAACTCCATATGCAGAATGAGTGTTGGTCACCTGTGGGAATGAGCCTTCCAGGTGAAGAGTGAAATACTGAACACAGACCTCAGGATTTGAGGGAGATCTGCCTAAGGCAAGGCCAGGAGCTGGTTATGCATGAATCCTTGGTTTAGGATTTTAATTAGCAGGAAGGCCTGACATTACAACAAACAGTTACTAATTCTTCCTCTAACAAAAGGTTTTATCTTAAAACATTTTGGAACTTAATATTTGTAAACCCTACAGTATAGGAAAATCCACTATTAGCTGATAGTTTTTTAGGATATTTAAACTTCTTATATGGTACCTAAGTGTTGTCCAACATGCTGTGTTGTACACATGGCTTTTCCAAAAAGAACAGAAGAACTTGAGGCATGAAATAACGAGAGGCTGCAGCGTTTAATGCCTTAGTAAAATACACTGGCCCGGGGCAAAACTGGGAATTGCAATGAATAATTTGAAACGAAAAACATCCTGGAGTTACAGAGATGTTTAATTAATATCTCCCCTCTGAGCCTGCTGCACACACTGGGCATTTTCCAGCGTTGGTGTTTTGGGAACACTCATGACTACAGGGCAAAAGTTTGGCCCCTGGACAGATCTCCTGCCAAACTGGGCTGGCTTTGGCTGGAGCTCAGAGGAACTCTGTGCCTCGTGGCTTGCTCAGTTGTTAAGGTCCTTTTGAAAGTCAAAGCCCTGCTCACCTGAGTAACCCTTGCCCATATATCTCGCCATTGGAGTCGCAGACTGGCCATAACATCAGGATTTTCAGGAGAGGAAGGTTGTTGTTTTGGTAAACTCTGTCCCAGTCAATCCCAGTTGGGACTAGGAAATGCCAGGACTGTTGTCCAGCTTTGCTGTGGATTAGTGAGTACAAGGATCAGTAGGCAGTGATGGGATGCACCTGGCGCTCATTCCTTGGACAGAAGAAAGGAGGGCTCCTGTTACTGCTCCCACCTGGAGTTATGACTAAGACTTTGTCCTGGGGGCAGCTTTATTCCTGCTGTCACGGTCATGGGGAAGGAGCACTAGATGCAGAATCATGCCAAGATGACAAATACACGTACTGCTATTTTTTCTGGGTTTTGGCCCCTCTTCACCCGCTTTGGTTGGCTGCTGTGTGTTTTGGAGGCTTGTTTAGAACAAAAAGCCACGTACGGGTCAGACTGTATTTGCTCAGGCAACCTGGGTAGTGGCAGGAGGAGAGAAGGGGATGGTGGAGAGGCTCCTTGGGATTCACTGACGCAGCCTCGCAATGCCAAGGGGTTTGTTGGGGTTTATCCGTCCCTGGGTGCTTGGCCCAAGTCCCAGCTCACCAGTGGTCTCTCCAAGCTGGACAGGTGCCGGGCTATCACACCCAGCCTCCCCAGTGACCCCGGCTGTGCTCAGTGGCTGCCTCTCCCTCCAGGCTTCGCCTCCACGACGGGAAGCTCATCAAGGACAGGCGCTACCACCTGCGGACGTACCCGAACTGCTTCGTGGCCAAGGAGCTCACGGACTGGCTCATCGACCACAAGGAAGCGCCGGACCGCGAGACCGGGATCCGCCTCATGCAGAAGCTGATGGATCACTACATCATCCATCACGGTGTGTGGGCGTCTCTGCCACCCCCAGGGCGGTGTCTGTGTGTCTGCTCCCCCCGGGTGTCCCTCAGCCCAGCGCGGGGGAGCGCGGCCAGGCCCCTGCTCACCACCCTCCCGTGGCTGAGGGCTCCTGGAGAGGCTGGGAGAGGCTGGATCTGTGTGAAGTTGTTTTACTTCGGGGGATGTGCCAGTTCCCTGCCCACCAGAGAAGGGGCTTGGGCTGGTAAAACGGCATCTGAAGTGTCTCCTCTTTGAAAGCAAGTAACACCTGACATGCATTCCTGCATTCCTGTATTCCTGTATCCAGCCAGGTGGATGTTTGCACAGCAGCAGGTCTGGCTCATGTTTGTGTCACGCAGAAGTGGAAGCTGAATTACAGCACGTGCTTCACATCTGCAGGAAAATTCTTTTTCTTACCACAGGGCCCCAATATTCCTTAGTTTCCCCATGGTGGGATAAGTAGGGCTGTGGAGTCAAGATTGCTCCAAGGAAAATTTAGTCTGATACTTGTGAACCTGGAGCTGAAACAGTCCTGTAGGAAAGCCTCCCTTGGGATTTAAGTCTGTGATGCTATTTCAAAAGCTTGTCTGTGGAACCTGATTAAAGAAAAAAAAAGATTAAAAAAAAGGCAGCTTGATGCTCAAGCTCAGTTCTTAGTAGTATTCAGGTTTTTTTCTTTTAAAAATTTGTTTGGAACTTTCAGGAGTTTTGGATTAGCTCAGGTCATGTCCTGAGCTCTGTGCTGCAGAGTGATCCTCAAGGCCCAGCCTTTGGTCCCGACATAACAACAGAAAACAAGTGCTTCAGATTGGCAAAAAGCAATTTCTATCCATGTGGTTTTCAGGCTCAGTCAGGAACAAAAGTCCCAGATTATCAAACAGCCCTGGGACTCCTCTGCCACTGGTGGGAAGGGCTGTGGCTGAGCTCTCTTGCTCCCAAGTCTCTGGGACAGGAGCTGTGGGAACCTGGGGCTGGTGGTGGTTTGTCACACGAGGATGTAGCTGAGGAGACAGAAGCAGATGATGACCACACCAAGCCCTCTCCTCCCCCTCTTCTCCAGGGTCCAGAAATAGCTGCCTTTGACCACTGCAATGCAAACACTCTCTGTTGCCATCTGCTACTTGCTGAGGTTAATGCCCTTTACATTAAACTGCCTTGAATAAAAATAAACTGCTGCTGGGCTTTATCACAAAAAGCTGAAGCAGGGAGTTCTCAGTTAACCATTAACATTTTAAACTGATTATTTTTCCATCTCTCCAGCTGACAGTTTCAAATAAATCCATTAGTTAATTAAGCCTGTGCAGCACTGGGTACCAGCACTGTTTTGATTGCTTGTTAGGATGTGTGCCCCCTGCTTCTGTGGTAATTCCTGCCAGGACACAGAAGTTGACTTTCCAACTTGTCTTTTGTCCATTAATTTTTGTTAGTCCTGAGGAAAGAGGGCTGCCAGCTAATGCAGCACTGAGCTGGGTGCTTGGCAGTTGTCTGGCTAAACTGTTTGCCCTCTTCTCCCCTGGCATCCAGATAATTATCTCAAGAAGATCATTGTGCTGCCTCTTAATTGTCTGGTGTGCTTTGAGCTTTGGTTCTATTACGCACTGGAAACACATTGAAACTGGCCTTTCCATAGTAAAACTGCTTTGGTTTTCTATGGGCACAGTCCTCTAAGGTTTTATCTTCTATTCCCAGTTGCAATGGCATTGGAATAGTTGCTCCTTGGAAGCTGCAGACTTTCACTGTTTAAACAACCTTCACATCTTGCTCTTGTGCTCCATGAGTCACGGGCTTGAGAGTCCTGATTTCATCTGAGACAGCTGCTCAGCAGGAATGATGAACTCGAGATAATCTGACAAGCTCTGGCATTTTGCTGCTCACCTGCAGGGGAATGTGGTTTTGCCGGTCTGCTCAGAAGATGAAAAAGTGTTAAAATTTTCACGAGAAGTATCTTGAATCTTTTGAATTTCACTCTAGTGGATGATGTTACTTTAGTAAGGAAACATTTGTGGGTTTTCTTTTTCCCTTTGACTAATTTTCTTTGTTTTCCAGGCATATTCTTTACTCTGTTTTTTGTTGGTTTTGTGATGGTTTTTTGTTGTTTTGGGGTTTTTTTGCCACTGAACTTTCTTGTTCTTGCTTCAGATGAGTGGACCTGAAGGCAGGCTGACTTTAAGAGCTGGGCTGTAATTTTTGGGCTGTTTTTTTTTCTGTTTTAATTTTTTTTTGTACTTTTAGTCTAGGAGTCTGTTTCAGACAACTTTATCTCACAGCTGTATCCCAAATATTTACCTTCTAAAGGTTGCATGGACTTAAAAGCCATGTATTTACAGACTGTGTGCCCAACCCTAAGATAAATCTGAGGGTTTTCATACAGGTTTGATTACTCCAGTTCTACACTCCTGGCATTGAAGAAAACCTTCTCTTGAGGTCGGTTTGCCATGCACATGAATTGGGCAGGGCTGACACAAAATGGTGGGGAAAAGTTTGTGCCATTGTATTTTTTAGCTTACAAGTACTTTTGACAGACAGAGGTGGTTTTATGGGGATTTGGGTGCAGTGTGGGTTTTCCCCTCTGTTCTCCAAGCCTGCTTACATGTGGCAGTAGCTTTCTAAAAAAAGTTGATTGAGACAATTCTCTTTGTCCTCTTTTAGTCTAAATCCAAACATCAACATTTAAATTTAAAAAAAAGATCCCTACTTTTTCTAATAAATGCTTTAGTGTCTGGAACAAAATGCAGACTCCAACTCCAGCTTTCCCGAGGTCTGCACAGTGGGACTGACCTCTCCCTCCAGCGTGAGCTGCAGGTGTTTACAAACAGGTAATTTTGGGGGAACGAGAGCTCGGATGCTGGTTGTTCCGTGGGACGAGGGGCACAGGGAAGGACACGGCACGAAGCCCTCACAGCTTTTAACCTGGAGGCCACATCCTGCTGAGTGTGAGCCTGTCTGTCCATCAGGGACTGACATCCATGCCCTGTGTTCTTCCAGTCTGTGACGAGCACTCGGACTACAAGGATGCCAAGCTGCTCTACCGCTTCCGCAAGGATGACGGGACCTTCCCCCTCAGTAAGGACGTGAAGGTGTTCATGCGAGGGCAGAGTCTTTATGAGAAGTACGTGAGTCCTCCCCTGGCCCTGGGGCACTGGGACTGCGCCCTGCTGGCTGTGCTGGCTGCTGGTGCTCTGCAGCTGGGAGCCACAGCTCCCGCTGGCTTCGCTTTTCCTTCTCTATACTCCCTGCTGTCCCACTGGGGATGCTGCTTCCTGAGCCCTGACACAGCTGCAGGACAACTGGCATCCTTGGGGATGGGGCAGGAGCTTTACTGTGAACGCGTGGATGCTTCCAAGAGCTCCAGCCCAAGTGCAGGTTCCGGGATCTGGTGCAGGGAAGTGCTAGAGTGCACTCTGAGTGCTCCTGGGATGAGAATGTCCAGTGGCCATTCCCAGCACTCTTCCAGCCTCCTCATGTGAGCTGCGTCCACCAGCTGTCTTAAAACTTATGTCCCACCAAAGTCAGCAGAATGTGGGATTTTCAGGACCTTCGTGGGCATGGGTCCCTGCACCTCGCTTGGCCTATTTGCAAAATTTGTACTGGAGAAGCTAATACCAAGAGAGTAAACTCCTTCCACTTCCGAGTGTTTAGTTTTCTTTATGTTGATTGTTTCTGGTTCCAAATCCAGCCCGACTTTCCAGAGTTCAGCCCCAGCCCACGCTCTGGACCTGTGTCCTTTAACAGCCTCTTCACATCCTCCCAGCCTGGCAATGAGAGTCACAGACTGGCACTGAAGCAGAAGCCCTTCACCCCGGCAGGTGGTGATTTCGGGTGTCTCCCTGCGCCTTTCCCAGATGTGCATCCCTTGCACTTTGCTCTTGATCCCTAGCAGGGACCGTGGGATGGGGAGAGCATCCAGGCAGTCTCATGGCTGAGCCGGCTGCACCCTCTCGTGGAGGCACTGGATGTAGCTCTGCCATGCTGCCAGTGCAATATGTGCCGACTGAAACCCACCCTATCCAGACATTTGGACCGTGTGCCGTGTGTTACCCACACTCAGTCGCTTGCTTGGCTTTCCCCTGTGGTCTTTAGCTGAGGTGGCAGCCGAACTGGTTTTGCTGGAGCTGCTCCCTCCTCTGTGCTGAAGATTTACAAAGGTGCCCGACTGCAGCTCCGTGCTCCTCCCTCGCTTCCCGCAGCTCCCAGGCAGCAATGTTCTGGCTGCAGTGCTTTGCCCGCTTCTCTTGGCCTTGCTTCCTCCGGCTGCAGTTCCTGTGGGGATTGGCAGGGGTGTTTGGCAGCAGGGGATCCATGTCCCACCTCTGCCAGGCTGGTGAGCGTGGAAGAGTCAATTCTGAAGGTGAGGGAGGAGAACTCGGTGAAGTACCAGAGGACTTTCCTGGGCTCTGAGATGATCGACTGGCTGATTCAGGAGGGAGAAGTGGAGAACCGGCAGGAAGCAGTGGAGCTGGGACGGGCACTGCTGGAGCACGGGATCATTCAGCACGGTGAGCGAGGGCCCGGCTGGAGCCGGGGCGGAACGCGAGGGATGAGTGCCAGGAACAAACCCCCACTCATGCCATGCAACAAGTGCTGGTCAAGTGCCCACTTGGAGATGGCAATGGAGCCTTTTAGTTCTATGTTTGGAGCTGGTGACCTTTGAAACCGGAGCAATCTTCCACCACCCACAAAGGCTTTGAGATGAAATCTGAGCTATTGCTCTTCGGTTCTTCAAAGCTGCCGGCCACGGGACTGGGATGTGCACCCTGGGTTTGGAGGGCTGGGGTGTGAGCATGTAGTGTTCAGCTCTGCTTGGCTGGAGCTCATATCCATCTGCTGGAATTAAACTTCCAATTTGGAAGGCAGGGAGTCCTCTGAGTGTCTTGGGACAGGGGCAGGTGGAGGGCTGTGACACTGAGTGCACCCTGGGGAGATGGCACTTCCTGGGGAGGTGGCCCTGCTGTTCCTCCCTCCCTGCAGGCAGCATTCTCAGAGTCAGAAAAGCTGCAACAGAGCACAGAGGCATTAAAAGCAATTCATTGGGTCCCTCAGGATATTTGCTCTGTATTTTTCCACCCCTCAGGCTCTCCCTCCTCCCCTGTTCTCTCCTAGTCTCCAATCGGCATCACTTCTTTGACAGTGACATCCTCTACCAGTTCTGGATCAACTTTCGGCGGAGGCGGCGCCTCACAGAGCTGCTCAATGAAAACTCTTCCCGTGCCCTCTCCGAGAGCCCCGACAGCCCCTTCTGCCTTCGCAAGCTCAACCCAGACCCAGGCAACAGCAGCTTCCTCTCTGGTAACCCTGGATGTGTTTGTGGAGGGGCATGAAGGCAGGGATTACATTACCAGGGTATCTCAGAGCTCCAGCAGAGTGTGAGATGTTCCCCTGGGCATCCCGTGAAGTGAACACCCCTCCCACGGGTTTGTGGTGGATGTCACAATGCAGTGGCAGCCTCTAGCACAGCTGCCTGTCCCAGGAAAATAACTCAGCATCAGCTCAGTTCTTGATCTTTTTTTGAAGTTAGCTTTATTATTTCTAAGCTCAAATGCCACCTTCAGTGCACACTTACCTTTCAAGTGTGGGTCGGGCTGGGGAGGGGAATTTTGTTATTTTAAACTACTCTGTTTCTTCCTTGCAAATTTGTTATTTCTGCCTCTTTCAGTCCAGACCAACAAGGAGATCAAAATTGTCTCAGCAGTTCGAAGGAGCAGCATCACTTCCCTCTCTGGAAACTCCAACCCCTACTTCAGTGCTCCTCCTACACTGGTATTCCCTCCTGTGGCTGAGTGCAACCCCAAATCAGGTCTGGATTTTGGCATTACATCTGTTGTTACACCTGTTCCTTCAGGGCACGGGTTCAACCCCGGGTCCACACCCATCAAGAGGAGAGGGTCAGCCTCACCCCTGTGTCTGGATTTGAAAACCTGTGTGTTTGGAAAAACACTGAGATGAATGCAAAGCTTTCTGTGTGCAGTAACTGTGGTTCTAACATCTGTTTTCCAGCCCAGGGTGATCCCCAGGCTGCCTCGTTATGCACTTTACTGTACAAACCCCTTGATTCTGATAGAATCTGTCACCTTCTGCTCTAGTGTTAAAGAGACCCGTCACCAACGAAGAGCTCCTGTCCCCTGGGGCCCCTTATGTCAAGAAAACGCTGACTGTGAGTGACCACTGGGAATGGCATTGCTAATCCAGCAGTATCCAGCTCCCTGCCTGCTCTCTGGTGCTTTTCTCTTGGCTGCTCTGACGTCTCTGTGTCAGAACTTCGACTGCATGTCACATCATCGTGGCTTTTTGTTGGTGACTCTCTAGGGGTCAATGTCTTCACACATTCTTGTGGGTGAAAATGTGCTCAGCTCTGTGATAGTTTAATGTACATCCATGAGGTAGATCAGGAAAGAGAATGTTTCTTGGACTGAAAAAAACTTCTATTTTGGAGGTTTTTTTGCTATTGATGAGGTACTGGCACAGGTAGCCCAGAGGAGCTGTGGATTCCCCATCCCTGGAAATGTTCAAAGCCAGGTTGGACAGGGCTCAGAGCAACCTGGGCTAGTGGAAGGTGTCCTGCCCATGGCAGGGGGTTGGAACGAGATGAGCTTTAAGGTCCCTTCTAATCCAACCCATTCTAAGCTTCTATGATTTCTGTTCCATCCAGCTCCATGCAAACTGTAGAATCAGTAAGTCTTGGGACACTTGGGACTGTGACACCCTCTGTCACATGGATTTACGCACAGCTTTATGCGTTTTCAGGTCCCTCTGCAGATCAGGAGTGTTGACATGATCCATCAGCATCTGATGGAGCTGCACTGAATGGGGGGAGCAGCCAAGGGCCACTCCTGCCTTTCTTATGATGGGCTTTTTGCATGGACAAGTCTCCAGGGTGCTGCAGACAACCTGAGCTTGGGGTTTTTGCTTTTCTAATTATTTCTAAAGCCGTAGGACTGGCCGAGGCAGAGCTGGTGGGTGCTGGGTGGAAATGTTGCAGGACAGCTCCTGCCCTGTGGATCCTGTTGCAGTTGGTTATTTTTGTGTCAAACTTCTCATCCTTTCACTGCCCACCTCTGGAAGAGGGAATCTCACAGAGACCAGTGCAGGCAGCGTGAGGGCTGTCTTGCCACACTGGTTTGGCACTAGCAGGGTTTGGGGGAGCTGGATCAGGTTCCCAAATTAAATGTGCTGTAGAAAGTGGCGGGAAGGAGCAAGGAAAACAAAGGTGGTGATTAGCAGGGCACATCTGAGGATGTGCTGTTCATTCTCCTCCTGAGTGCTCTTGCCCTGCCCTTCAACTCTGCCAGCCTGGGCCTTCCATGGCTCATTTCCTCCTGCTTAGCTCCGCAGTTGCTGTTATTTATTTATATGGGTAATGTGCAAAGTCCCTTGGGAATTCCTTTGCTCTTTCAGTCACATCAGAGGGCCGCATGTTACAGCAAACTCCTGTGGCAGGCCGAGATCAGAGTGGGAAGAGGCAGGAGTAGCTACCCCCACCCAGGAAATGCTCTGCTGTGCCAAGGAAAAGGCACCCTGTGCGTGCTCTGGAAAGGTTCTCAAGCATGCTCGTGGTGCATGCCTCACACTTCAGCTTGATGCTGCCTGTGCTTCACTCTTCTGCACTTGCTGACAGGGAATATTAACCAGAAGGCAGCTTTGCAGGGAGAAATTAATCCGTTCTGCATCTCGCTTGGTGCATGGCCCTTTCTCTCCCACCCACAACAGATTAGGATCACGAGCTCTCCGTCTCTCTAGGAACTGTTGCATCTCCTCTGTTCAGCCCATTCCTTGATTTTTAAACCCCTTTTGTTCTGCTTGTAGATCGTGGGGGATGCAGTGGGCTGGGGGTTTGTGGTTCGAGGAGGAAGGCCCTGCCACATCCAGGCAGTGGACCCAGGAGGACCCGCTGCTGCTGCAGGCATGAAGGTACTTCTTATTCATGGTGGCTAAACAGGAGGCAGGATTGATGTCCTGTTTGAGCTGTCTGGGCTGAACACATCCTCTGTGATAATCCCACATCCTGCAGTGGAGATCAGACCACTGGAGTGGGCACATGGAGCTCTGGGAGAGGTGGAGGGAAGGATGCTCCCTGCAGGCTCAGTGCCCTCTGTGTGGTGGCACAGGGGAGGATTTGCCTTTTCCAGGGCAGCTGTAGGCAGCTAAAAATCAAAAACTCTGTCAAAAGTAACCCATCCCTGTGTAGACTTTGGAGCTGTCAGAACTGAGCTACTAAATACAAAGCAGAGAATTCCCAGCTCAGTTCCAGTGACTTTATATAACCCCAGTGAAGCAGGGAAGGAGCAGAGCTTTATCCTGAATCACGTGCTCTCACAGTTCCTGAGATGTAACAGATTTTGTTTCCCTGCTATTAGCAATGGAGTTCTGCTTGGAGCTGTTTTCCATGTTCACAAAAGCTTAATAACCTTAGACTGATGCCTTGATTTGGTTCATCAGGTAACTTCCTGTATTTATTTCCAGCTTGGGTGAAATGAACTGAGATCTTGAAACTCATTTTAGGCCCGGGCATGTATGAGTTTCATGTGTAGAGTTTTAGGCATGAATGAAAAAAACGTTGACTTTCCCAGTTCCCTACAAAAACCCCAGCAGTGAGGGAGCCATTTCTAACAGCTGATACAAGTCTAAGGTCACATGGATATTTAAAATAATGTTACTCTTCAGAGGCAGAGTGTGACTCCTTGTCTGCTTCAGGCAGGATTGGAAGGGGATGGATGAATTTGTTTCATTTACTCAAGAGCCCAGTTAATTTCTCCTTACCTAATCTCATTTGCTACCAAATTGCTAGATGTTAATATTGTGCCTCATTTCCATCTGTGAAATGATTCATAAATGAGTCTCTTTTTTTCTTCTGTTAGCTCACAGTCTAAATCCCTTTGGCCCCCTTTCTGTGACACAGTGAATGCGGCACTGTGGTTACTGGTGTCGCTATGGGGTGGTGATGCTTTAGGGTTTCCAGGATTTTCACACAAGTCATTTGCATCGCAGCCCCTGGTTCCAGTTAACCACGGGCAGAAGGTGCCATGGGACATGGACCGAAGGTAACCTGTCCCTCCTCTCTTGCAGGTGTGCCAGTTTGTTTTCTCAGTGAATGGTGTGTATGTTTTGCACCTGGACTATCAGACCATCAGCAGCCTCATCATGACAGGGCCACGGACTCTGGTGATGGAAGTCATGGAAGCCGTGGAATGAGAGCAGGAGTCTCATCCCACTGCTGTTTGGAAAGGCAGGACTCTCCACGAGGCAGGGATGGACTGTGGGGAGGGACCAAGCTTGACCATTCACTGTGATGTGTTATCCAGGCATTTTAATGTCGTTACAAATAAATACATTCTGATGGACAACCCTTGGATTTTTATGCTCTTGAAATATTTGGCTCTACCTTCTCTCGAGAGTCTAAACCCTTGCAGCTCCTTTTTAATGCCCGTGTGAGAATTCAGCACTGAATGGACCCCGCCTTAGAACAAGCCCTTCACCAGCCAAGCTGCAAGGCAGGTGGCAAAGCTGGTAAGCAGCAAGAAGTTTGATAGCCAGCGAGCCTGTCTGAGCCCCCCTGAGCTGTCTGTGCAGTCTGCTGAGAACACAGTGTGCTCTCCAGATGGCCCCATGAGCCGTGCCATCGGCTCTGTCAAGAAAATAAGGAAATGAATACAGGAATGAGTGTTTCCTTGTAAAGTCTAAGGCTCCTGCTACTCTCTTGGCTTAGCCATGCTCACAGCCAGGGCTGCTTGCTGTTCCCAGCTGTTTCTTGAAAAGGTGAGACTTCCATGGCTGTGCTTTTTGTGCCCCCCACCCCGTACTAATGCTTAATTTCATTATTCAGCTTCACCTCAGCAAGGAGGCAGGCACAGGTCCCAGACACCACAGGCTGCACCAGCCTAGTGATGGGAGGCAGTGGGGGAAAGGAGAGACCCAAACCAGAGTGTGCCCAAAAGGAAACGTGTCCTAGTCTGAGTCTGACTCTGGGAAGGAACAGAAAGGAGTGAAAGCCACCACAATCCAGCCCCCCTTGACCCTGCTTCTTGCAGGACGGCTGTATTTGCAGCCACTGCAAAATACTCCTTGCAAACTCCCCTGAAAGTGAACTAAATATTGAATAACAGGTAACAACAAGAAACTAGGGAGGTTTCTTGCTTTCCAGTTCACAGAGCATCCTGCTTGTGATTAGCCTGCAGTGCTGTGCATTGAGAGGATGATTTCCAGCACTCCTGCTTAGGGCAGGGTCCTCAGTGCAGCTCCTTTGGCCACAAGCCAAGCCTTAAAAAAAAGCCAAAATGAATCCCAAAAAAGACCCAAAATAGTTATTTTGATTTGTGTTAAAATGGGGTTGACTTTCTTGGAAAATCTGGTGTCAGCTGTGCATTAGGTATTACTTTCCTGCTGGCTGCCTTTTTTTCCCTTGGTATAAAGGGATCTGTGCTCCCCCGGTGCTGGTGCTGAAGGAATAGGACTACCTGGAGCACAGCATTCCTGGAACATGGTCCAGGCAAAATGTTTGCATTGATTTGGGGTCCGTCCAGTCCCCAGGTGAAGTCAGACAATCCCCTCAGCCATTTGTCAGTAAACTCACTCTTGTCATTTATAGCCATTCAATGCACGAGTTAAGCAACCTCCATCTGACTTTTTACTTTTTAAATTCTATTTAGGGACAGTTTGGGTGTCTGTGATGGCTCAAAGGTTTAACCCAGGTTTAACCCTGAACTAAGGTCAAATCCAGAAGACTAAGGCATTGTGTGGGCACCTTGGGAAGGGCAGGCCGGGAAACAACACCCTGAACATAAGCACTGAAAGCAGCTCCAGATTTTTCTGTATCAGAGCAGGAATTTTTCATTCTGGATCTGAATTCCCTGAAAGCACAGGAGATATGTGCTCATTTCTTTCTCTCCTTCTGCTGAAAACTGTAGCAGGTCTGAGCAACCTCAGAAATCCAGTAGGAATTACAGAAGAGGTGATTTGTGGTATTCACACATAGGGCAGTGAAAACGCTTCCTCCATGGGGTACCAAGTGCTCTGTATTTTGTTTTATTAAGATTTGTTGCCCACTTATTGCCCGGGGAAGCTGTGGATGCCCCATCCCTGGAAGTGTTCAAGGCTGGGTTGGATGCGGCTTGGAGCAACCTGGTCTGTGGAAGGTGTCCCTGCCCATGGCAGGGGGTTGGAACAAGATGAGCTTTAAGGTTTCTTCTAAAGCAAATCCTTCTGTGCTTCTGTTATTCAAGTGCTTCATTTTGGTGTTATCCTTTGGTCTGTATATTGTGATGCTTTTAACTCATGAGATTATAAAACAAAACTGCAAAGAACTAACAAATGCTTGTTTATTGTGCAGAATATTTTGAAAACGATGATCTTTTCGCATTGACACTTCCAAAGGTATCCATGTTTCCTGCTGAATGGCAATTGCAAGCGTCTTAAGCTCACTCAGTTGCACTGGGAGACTGGTGCTGTCCCTGCAGATGCAACTTCAAGTCTGGCCTCTGTTTTTAATCAGAAATGTCGCTGTCAGTCATTCCCTTCCTGGCAATGAGGACAAAATCTGTCAGAAAGAAGTTCTGGCCGGGAGCTGGGCGTCTCTCCCAGGTGCTCCTGGTGCTGAGGATCTCATCCCAGAGGAGCTCAGGGCTGTATCCCACAGCTGGGCAGCCCCCAGCACCGTGAGCTCCAGTTCATGATTCAGCCTCTGGCCTTGCAGAACTTACAGATGTGCTTAATTTCCTTAAACAAACGCAGCACAGCTCGCCTTCAGTGCACACGCTGGGCTCTCAAAAATACTTAATGGGACTTGAGAGAGGCTGGACTGACTTCATCCCGGGCAGGACGGGTGGGCGGGAGCCAGGACTTGTTGCTGCGTCCTAGGAAATCAGCGTGCAGGCTCCCAGACAGATATTTTATTTCATTAGCAAAGCCCCCAAAAGCCCTTGACTGTCGCCCATAGGAGCAGCCCCTTGCTGTTCCTGCTTTATTTGACCGCCCGAAGGGGCCAAGCCGTGCTCTCTGCCGCACGCGGACAGGGAGGTGGGGGAATCCCATCCCTCTCCCTCTGTTCTCCCTCCCCTTCCTTATCCCCCCTGACGCCTGGGAATTGAAATCTTTAATCACGCCGAGGAGCAGATGAGGCGCCAGGGCAGCTTCTCGCACGATTTAAGAATGTAGCTGGACTCGCCGCCCGCCCCGGCTGACTGCAGGGAGAGCCGCGCCGCTCCGCAGAGGTCTGTGGCTCGTTCCGCTTTGGGGCTCGGTTCGCAGGGATGCCCAGGAGGGGCTGTGTGGTTTTGGGGCACGTGTGGGTATCCCAAGCAGGGAATTTCTGCAGGATTTTGCTGTCTGGAGCTGTTGCAGCTGAGGTTGGGGCAGCACTGCCGGTGCTGTGCAGGGGTGACAGGTCCCATCCCCGTACGGTGAAGTGGCTTCGAGACTCACATTCGCTGACAGTCAGTCTAAATACTGCCAGGACTGCTTTGGAAACTCTTTAGGAGCGGTGGGTGTGAGAAATGCACGTTGCTGGTTCGATTTTCTTTTTAAATGTTGTGGTTAGTAGCACAAAACTGCAGGAAATGGCTGCCAGAGAGTACTTGGAAGGGTTTGCTACCTGTGGGAGTTTTTCCCACCTGGAGGTGTGGGTGGGTTGGCATCAAGTTGATGTTACTCAGCCTGATGGGCTGGGGGAGCTGCAAAGGCTCAGCCTAGGAGTGGAACTTGTACCTGACTTCTTTCAGGCTGGTGCTGGGATAACTGAGACTTTTTGTTCAACAGTGCAACTGAAACACAGGAACTTTGCAGGAGATAATAGAAAAGAGTTGCTGAACGTGGGGTTTTAATCTGTTTTAGGTCCTTTAACCAGCCAAGCACTTGGGGAATGCGGGACAGATTTATTCCCTGCAGTTGGCTGCCTCGGGCAGGTCCCTGTTTGTCCTGCAGGGCTGTCCCTGGCCTGTGTCCGGCAGGGAGAGGGACACGAGGTGACATTGCTTCTGCCAGCAATTCTGTGCAGAGACAGTGATGACCTCTGGCATGAGGAAATGTCCCCAAACTGTGGTTGTGGAGGATGGAAATAACTCACAGTGCCCGCAAATCCTCACCTTTAGTTGTGCTCATGTAAATACATGGCAGGGATTTTTTGCGTAGTTTTTTTTCTTTATCTAAAATGGCTACTTATAAAATGTCCTGTACAAATAAGGGGATCTCTGACTGCCTTAACCTCCAAATCTCCTCTGAGCACACAGCTGGAGCGAGTGGAAAGTGGTGTGTCCCATGCACACACCTTTTTTCCAGGCCCTGGAAATCCTCACCACATGCTCCATGTGTTGCTGTCTCCAAATTCCTTCCCTGGGGGTGAGTAACAAGAGAGAGGCACCAGCGTGCCAGGGGCTCCCTGCCTGCTGGCAGGCTGGTGTCACTGTGGTCCCCTCAGTGCCAGGGTCCCCAGCTCAGCTGGGCTGGATGGTGGCACCAGGGATGGCAGAAAGGGATGGGGAGGGACCACGGAGTCCTGGGGCGGGGGCTTGGGATCTGGCAGTGAGTTGTGCAGAGGGAGCTCCTCCAGATGTGTGTCTTCCACCATTTCAGACAGGTGCACTGGTTATTCCTGATTTACAGGTAGGAGAGTGAATGCTGGAGAAGAGGCAGGATGGTGATGGGTTTGCCTCTGAGCTGGAAGAAGAGATGAAGTCCCTGCTCCTTGCTTTAGTCACAGTAAAGACCCACACCCTGGGGACTAACTGCACCCAATCCGGGCTGAACTCAGGGTTACTGTGAGGGTGGGGAGGCCCTGGCACAATTTTCCCAGAGAAGCTGAGGCTGCCCCTTCCCTGGAAGTGTTCAAGGCCAGGTTGGGTGGGTCTAGTGGAAGGTGTCCCTGCCCATGGCAGAGGGATGGAATGGGATGATCTTTAAGGCCCCTTCCAGCCCAAACCAGTGTGTGATTCTATGATAATATTGAACTCATCCTTACTGACACACCAGGGTGGAAGCTCCTGGCTGAATCAGAGCCTGCAGTAAGCCCAGATCAGTGCTGTGGTTTTATTTTTCTGGACTTCTCATCCTGTATAACCCTGGTTAACATGAAAAGATAATACACAATCCTTTTGCCAGAGTTTGGCATCCTGTTTGCCAGCAGAGTTGCATGGAAGTTTCAAGGAAATCAAGAGCACTCTGGTTGCATTGCAAAATGGCAAAAATGAACTTTTAATCAAAGGATTTTTTAACAAAATGCTGGCTTTTTGCTGCTGTTTAGCACATGCACCTCTGCAGCCAGGGCAGGCTTTGCTTTTCTGGAGGTGACAGTCAGAATCCTGAAACCCACCTGTAAAATGTTTGCTGTTTTTTATAAACAATGACCTCATTTTATTAGCTGGAAAAATAAAGCAAGTGTTTCCCATGGCTAAAGGCTTCGGTTACACTGCAGTTGTTCCGTTGATCTTAAATAAAAAAAAAAAAAATCACAGAGCAGAGTGGTTAACAACTCCCTGTTATAACTTGCATATTTTTCCATTCATTCTTCCAGCAATTTAGAACTGATTTCAACCCCAGGAGATCATGCCTGGGTCACTCACGTGCATATTTATTTTTCCTTGAAATCGCTACACAGCTGATGTGTTTGAAGGGAAACAGGCACTTGCCAGGAGCCTCTAAATACCTGTCCATCAAAGTGAATAAAAGCGGAATGTCACTGCAGACGGCAGCGGAGGAAGCGGGAGCAGGGTCTGGTTCTGCCAGAAGCAGTGAGGCTGAAATGTGGAGCACAGAATTGACAGAGGCCCACAGCGCCCTGCCAAAGGCCAGCTACCCGTGCTTAGGGCCTGGTTTACTGGGACAAGCTGAGGGGGTGGCACTGTTGCCATCAGGGCTGTTTTATGCTGACCTGAAGTTTCTGAGCCAAACTGAATAATCCAGGTCAGCAAAGCCAACTGCAGGTGCTCGAGGTCTGTGGGCTGGCGCTGGCCGTCCTTAGGCAGTCAGAGGTTGTTCCTGAGTCAAACTCATCCTCTGCCATGGTTAACTCTGTGACTGCCTCTGCCTTCAGTGTGTTCAGGTGAACACGTTAAAGCCAGACTATCCAAACAAGTCCTGAATGTTGGAAAAGAAATCAGAAATAAACCCCTTCTGTGTAAATTTTTGACATACAAACTCCATTGGGTCTGTGGTTCCCTCCTGCTGCAAAATTGCTTTATCACAGCAACTGAGGTCATTAGATCTGTGATTTGAGGAGCTTGGCTGCCACAGAGTGCTCCTGTCTGTGCTTTTCCCCGTGTGATCAGTGTGTGCACGGCAGGGACATGAGAAAGGTGCTGTCTGTGTAGCTGTAATGATCTTGGTCACGAAAATCAGAGCGAATTACTTCTGTACAACTTAAACCAGAAGTTATTCTGGAATCTGTCCAGTCATTTGCCAGTGTTGCTGATTTCCATGATGAGAGCAGAACTCAGCCCTGTTCAGACTGTCCTGCCCAGAGAGCAGTGCCCAGCCCCAGGACCAAGCACTGCTCCCCATGAGGTTTATAAACTCAATTTAGTCCAAGCCACTGAACAGCTGTGTTGGAGAGATCAAGAAGACAAAATAATACCTAGGAACCACAGGAAAATCTGTATATTCTTCTCCACCCACCCTTTCAGTGCCATCAATGTGCCCAGAGCTGCAGATGCCAGCTTGCGGTGCCTTAACTGAGGACTGCAAAAAACCAGATTTTGATGTGGGGAAATACAACTTGTCCTTCCTGACATTTGTCCTCTTGCAGGTCCTGGTCACAATGCTGATTCACACTTGGTTCTTTGTTGCCTGCCTGCCTGTGGCGAGCCATGTCTGGGGACGAGTGGGCCAAGGTAAGGAGCCTGCTGGGGCTGTTCCCTATGGTTTGTCTGTCCCCTGGGATAGCCCAGCCCTGGCCCAAGCCCTTCCTGGTGGCAGTGGCACCACTGCAAGGGACGTTCCCAAAGACAGGCAGGATTTCAGGGGGCTGCTGTGCTCTGGTGTCTGTTGGTGAAGCTCCAAACAGCCTTTCCCACGCTTGAGGAGTGGTGAGGGATCAGGGGGCCCGTCTGGGGAGAGCACCTCGATCCCTCCCCGCCCTGCGAGGCCTGTCCTCATCTCTGGCAGAACTCCAGCCACTCCCTTCCACCAGGGAGGCATTTCAGCCTGTGCAAGCAGTGAAGGCGCTTATGTGATCTGCAAGTGGAGCTTGAGAAATAGGAAGAAAAAGGGTGTTGCTTCTTTAGTCCCTGCATCTGTCCTGCTGCTCTGGATGTATGTGCTGAGACCTGGTGCAACATCTGTGTGAGAAAGCACGAGGTGCATTCCTCCTGGAACACATCACGCTCCCCACAGGGACCGGAAAATACCTCAAAGCACCTCACCAGTCCTTCTGATGTGGAAGAACCACCTTTCTATCTTGTTTGAACCCTGTGTGGAAGAGCACAAACGTTTCTAGAGAGGTGTTGGCACTGCAGAGCTGGGACAGATGTGCTCTGTATCTTCCAGACCAACCTCTGCAGTTAAGCCTGGGCTTAACTCCCTGTCAGCTGGAGAGCAAGGTTACAGCATCAAAAAGTGCACATCTAACACAGGGCAAGGAAACAGTGGAGCTTTCATGGCACTGGGGATCATTTGCATCCAGCACATAATGGTGCTTTAGAGGATGATGTCCTTTCTGGTCTGTCTGGGGACATTCTTGTCTTTTTAGCTTCTGGGCTCCTAGAGTGATGCCCAAGGAGCTGGACCACACTTGGCCAAAGGAAGACAGCTCCATGTTTAATCTAACTATGAATTCCCCCCATTGTTCCATGATCTTTTACCATTTCTCTTAGGCATGATTTTGGGATTTGCTTCTTGCCCCTCACCCCTCTCTCCCATGTTTTCTTTCATCCCCTTCAGATTTGCCTGGGGTGAGATGTGAATCTGAGCTTTGTTTCCCCAAAATAGTTATCTGCTTGTTGGGCAGCCTGCAGGAAATCTCTGCAAGGAAAGGTTAAGGCACAGATGTTGGGCTGAGACAAGCAAGACCTCACTGCCAGCTCTCACTGCTTTCCTGGGTGGTGACATCATGCCAAGGATGTCAAGAGGTGTCTGGACATCATGCAAGACCAGATGAGGGACTTGAGGAGCCCTGTGTGACAGTTTGACAGCACTGAGCAGGTCACCCTGAGCTTTCTTTTGTGAGTAATGGTAAAGGCAAAGAGACTGGTAATAGCTGTAAATGGGGAGGAGCACTTGAGTGCAGATGTTTATAGTGTGCTCACTCACTGCAAATTAGGGCATCCTGCTGGAAAGGCAGCTCTGGGCACAGTGTCAGAAGGAGGGCAGAGAAATCTGCTGAGTTGCCATCCTGCATCCAGCCAAGTGAAAAAGTTTCTTATGGTGACATTTGTACGGCAGGAATCATTGATTCAAAGGGTGACACATGAGCTCAGACATCTAGCTGGGGTTTAGCAGATAGCTGTGAAATCTGGAGATGATAAGGGAATGTGCTCTTTCTTCTTTTTACCTCCTTGTCTGATACTATTTTTTCCTCAGGATTTGTCATTTAGTTTGCAGCTCCCTGCAGCAAACTGATACAAGCTGGTGCCCATGAGTTATGGTCCTGCCAGGAGCTGTTATTTACACTTTATCAGGTTTTCTTTTTTTTTTTTTTTTTTCCCTTTCTTTCCAAGCCAAGCTGGTCCTTGGAGCTGCCTCTGAAATGATCTTTCTGCAGAAGTATGGGATCCATCACCTGGGGAATTTCTGTATTTCTCAGCAGCCCAAGCCTACTGATGAGCCTTGCTGAGCGCATTTATCTGTTTTCTTCCCTCCCATTTCAGATGGTTGCACTGAACTCATTTACTGTAAGAAAACTCCTGGGAGAGCTTTCAGAATGTGAAGGGTGCAGAGAAGCTCCCACCTCTGTGAGAGGCTGCTTTACCTTTTTTCAGGGGTATATAATGAGGTCTCATTTGAGCACCTGAGAAACTCTCGTTTGCATGGGAGGCTCCGGGCCTGCAGAGGTGCAAGGGGACTGCAGGAGCTGCCGTGCAGCCCCCGGGGATGCTGAGGACTTGCAGGGGATGGTGAAGGTTCCCTTTGTACTGCAACTGTTCCTGTGTCCTCAGAGGAGACAGCACGTGTGGGGTTTTGGAATTGCATCCATAACAGCACGGACACATCTCCTCCTCCCCAGGGTCAGGCCGGCTGAAACTCAGTGTACTTTCAGAGGACAGGCTCCAGATGAAGTGGAAAGAGACCGAAGGGAACATCAGTGGCTACAAAGTTCGGGTAAAGCCCATGGCAGGTATGTGGTGACACACTGGGCCCCAGACCCGGCGGGGTTGGTGTGTGAGCGAGGGGCTGAGCTCCACCTTTTGTCTGGTGGACAACAGGACCTAAGCACGAGCATTTTTCAGCCCTTAGGGTGACAGGGAATTATCCACAGCTTGTTCCAGTTCCAAGTGTGGATTTCACTGGGCTGTATGTGCACTATGGACAAGGAGCCTTTCTGGCCACCATGGGAGCAGTCTGTAGTGCCACCCCAAAACAGGCACTACGTTATCACTCATTGACAAGAGAGAGATGAAACTCAGCTCCCTTCATCCTAGGGGAAGGGTTTAGCCAGAAAATGCTGTTCTTTGGGAGTGTGTGAGAAAAAAGATGAGGAAAGGGTCATTGCCTGGTTCTTCTATGGGAGATCCCAGCTCTCCCATCACCTGCAGGGATACTGAATGGGAAGCCCTTGACCCTGTGTGTGCGGGGAGGCTCATCCCTGTAGCTCCCGACCCCAGCTCCCTGATTTCAGATGTTGAACCTGGTGTGTTGGAAGGACGCGACGTCCTCAGCGGGGAGGAATGGCTGGAGGCATCCTCAGTCGTGCCTGGCATTCGGTTTCCAGCCGCTGCCGCTTCCCCAGTGAGCCGGAAAAGGGAGCTGCCGGGCGGGAGTGCGTGCGGCAGGCTCCTGTGATCATCCACCCGCTTTTAGCTCTGCCCCCACCTGTTTCCCAAGCTGGAGCAGGAGGTGTCTCATTCCTTCCCTGCCCTGCTCCTCCCCAGAGCCTCAGCTCAGCAGGGAGTGATGAGCATCCCGGGAATGCAGGGAATCCCCACCGGCACTCCCAGCACATGCCTGAGGCTTTCCCTCTTAGCCTGGGGAGTTTCCAGCCCCAGGCATAAGCACAGGCACGGCTGGGTCAGAAACACATCCATCTCCGTAATTTAGAGCTTGTAGACCTTTCCTAATCAGAGGGTTTTAGGGAGCTCCTGTGCCTCTCTCTGTTTTGGGCAGCACTGTTCTGCCAGTGCAGGAATGTCCCAGTTCTTGGCTGGTCAAGGCACCACAGTCCCAGGACAGGTTCCAGCGGCATGGGACGTGGCTGTGGAGGGGTCTGGAGGCAGTGCCAGCCCCAGAAATGACTCCTGCAGACAGCAGCTGCCCTTGGAGAGAGGTGGCGCAGAGAGAGCACAGTGAGAGTGGCTGGGATAAGCCAGATGAGGGCCAGGTGCCAGTGGTGACCTCCAGAGACACCAGGTCACTTCCTCATTTTGTCACATATGACCTCAGTCAGCTGGGTGCTTTCATAAGCAGTTGCCACTCTTTACACTCTGAAGCCCAGGTTTTCATGTAACAGCTCCTTGGGAAGTTGGTGAGAGATGCACTGATGCTGGGTGGGAACTAGTTTTCCAATTTGGGAACGTATCAGGGATTTAAAAAAACCCACCTCAATCTCCTCAACTCTACCTTGAGAAAAAGAGTAAAAATCAGAGACCCTCACAATTTAAAGAATGAATAGGAGTTGACTGCGGTCCCTAGGCAGACATTCCCTGCATTTCAGCGCTGCTTCTGCTACTGTCAGCTTAAGTTTAAGCTCCAACAGGCTCTGAACTGTGCCTTCATCCCACCTCAGGGGACTCTGAGCAAGAAGTCATGCTGAAAACCAAGACTCCCAAGGCCACGGTGGGAGGGCTGAGCCCTACCAAGGAATACACGCTGCAGGTCTACGTCCTGAACGGCTCCCAGGAAGCCCTGTTTGCCAAGAGGAAATTTGTGAGTAAGTGGAGAGGGCTACACTCAGGGCTCCTGAGGCTCCTGGGGATGTGGCTCCTCGGAGAGGACTGTATGGCAATCACAGAGCCTGTTAATATTTCGGTTGGAAGGTTGGAAAGGGAGATGGTGAATGAGGGGATGAGGGATGGACTGTGACTCACAGACCTCTCTAGGTGGGTAACTTCTCTGTTTCTGGTTTTCCTACAGTAGAGGAACTCAAAAATGCATCCCAGACCAGAACTAACCGAAGGAATGCAGGAGCTGGATCAGGAAAGAATCTCACCTCCTCGGGGAACTCGGCAGCTGAGGCCACCCCCCCACTGCTGAGCACTGCAGTGCCACAGACAGGTGGGTGCTCGGACCATCCTGGGGTCACTCTGCATTGATTTTGAGCCATGGCCTGTGCCATGCTGCCATGGCTGCAGCATTAAGTACAGCTGTCCCTAGAAACATCCCCACCCTCTCCCTGCAATTTCCCTTCGTCAGAGACTTCCTAGCCCGGTCTCATCCATCCCTTGTGTACAGTTCTTAGCTACAGAAACACAGCAAACAACCTAAAAATATTTGCCCCTCATGCCAGCCAAGCTGAAAAAGCACATCCTGGGGCTAACGGGTATCCAAATTCAGCAGATGCAAACCTATCCTTCAACTGAGAGTGGATCCTTTGAGAACAAGCTGCTCCCTAAGCACTGGGGATAATGGTGCTGGTTTCCCTAAGCTCTGTGTCCCAAGGCTGGCTGCAGGTGGTCTACGAGAAGGATTTCCTCAACCTCCTGTGCCTGAGGACTGTATGTAACTACAGAGTCTCACGTTTCCCTGAGCTCAAAAGGGAATTACACCTGGTGGTGGAAGAAAGATCCATCAGGGCCATTATCCAAAAAGACTTGCAGTAGCTCGGGGTGTTTGCAAGTCACAGATTGCTGAGCTCTGAAGAGTAACTGGGTCTGAGATGCCATGGATTATTTTCCCTGATATATCTTTTATAAACATTAATATTTTTTCATCATCAAAGATAATGGGAAGGACAAACTTGCTGAACATTAACTCATGAGCACACGTGCAGCCCTCTCAGAGAGGCATGAATGATGGTGGTCTCAGTCTATCCACCTATTTGCATAAACCTGTAGGAATTTTACCCTTCCTGAGCCCCCTACACCTGTGTCAAATGTGGCCTAAATCAGTGGAGGAGTGGGTCAGGCTGTGTGGGGATAACACAGGGACAATGGGGTTTTTCTCTTTGGAGCACAGCAAAGGACAGAGCTGAAAAGAAAAGGCAGAAGGGGATTCAGCCAAAGAGCTCAGGAGAAATGCCAAGAAACCAGCCCAGTGTGGAGGCCACTGTGACAGAAGAAACATCAACAACCCCGAGATCATCCCCGCGCACTCCTGCAAACTCGGAGCGAGAGTCTCCAGGAAAAGAGAAACCCCCAAAGGATTCACTGAGGCGAGGTGAGAGGGGTTTCAAACATGGCTTGCTCCTTCTTCCCTGCTGCTTTCTCTAACACTCATTGAATATAAGCTCTTCATCCCACCCTGTGTCCCCCCAGATTTTCAAGAGTCCAGTGCTGCTGGTTGTGCTTCCAATCACCAGGTCATGCTTTGGGAGCTGTCAGGGCTGACTGGAGAAATTTGGAGTTCTGTAGAACAACATGAATTCTAAGGAAAACTGGAGTTAGGCCAAAAATTCCTTCCAGATGATTTAATGTATTGATTTTTATTGATTTGGCACTGTTCTCTCTTCATGTTGTCATCTCCCCTCTGCTTCTGGCAGATTCATGTAAGCATTTGTATTCTTCAGCAGAGCACCCCCAGCCACGGACCTCTCCAAGGTGTTTCCTTTCCAAACATCCAAACATCCTTTCCAAACCCAACCTGCTCCTCCTTCTGGGCTTGTCCTTCGTGTTTTGCAGATAGATGATCCTTCAGATTCTGCTGAAATGGTGGGAACAGTAAGGGCCAGAGCACTTTCTTTTGGTCCCTTAGGACCAGTAGAAATCCATGTCTGTGATAGGAGAGGAACCTCTTTGGAAGCAGCTAAATCTTGATGGGATCATCTGTTTCCCCTCCACTAAAGATGGAAAATTCCCCATCTGAGAAATATTCAAGGAAGATGCATTCAATTAGCAACATGCCTTATCTTATCCTCTGTTAAGCTGAAGGCCTGGGGTGGGGAGAAAGGCAGGGCTGGAGTATCCATGATGCCAGCAGTGTTTTACGGAGCAATTGGATTTAATATAAAGCCACGAAATAATTATAGCCCACAGGGGATCTCGTGATGGAATGGAATTAAGCAATCACCTGCAATTCTTGGAGACTTAGGCTAGATAAAAGGAAGCACTGGGCTGGGGCTGAGATGGAATGGAGCTGACAGCTTGCAGAGAGCAGTGCTTGGGTTAGCACACTCCTCCTGGCAGCTTTAACCCCTTCTTTGCAGAGCTGCAGCTGCGCACCACTCAATTTCCTGGTACTGAGATGGGTTATCCCTGGCTCTGTGGTTTTCACAAGACGCTGGGATGTGTCAGACTGGCAGATGGTCCAATCCACCATCCACACAAAGGCCTTACACAGCAGATTCACTTTTTATCTTACAACTGAAGCAGGTTTTGCTCCTTACAATTGCTTCTCTCAATATCAAACCTTTCCCCTCCAGGTTCCCAGTTTCAGTGTGACACACCTGCAGTGATTGATATTGTCTTGCTTGTGGATGGATCCTGGAGCATCGGACGCAACAATTTCAAGCTCATTAAGGAGTTTCTGAGCAATCTGATTTCCCCATTCAGTATTGCAGAAGACAAGATAAGAGTAGGTAGGACACTCTCCTGTCTCCTGACCCCTTCTCTGTTTGAAGGGGCCTTGGTTTCTTTTTCCTGTAGCTACGTGTTCCTCTGAGGAGCTGTTATTCCTTTAGGATGGGGTCCTAAAGCTGCTCTTGGAAGCTTTTCCCAGCTGGTAGCAAACGCTGGCCTCTAGTGGCTGTGAAAAACAGCTGCACAAGGAACAGAAGTGATGTCTTTGGGCAGCGCCAGGTCGGGTGGTGATGCTGAGGTACTTTTAGGATTTGCTGCCCAGCTCTGCCGAGGTGCTCAGCCACGACACCACTGGGTGCAGTGGCAGTGCTGCACTGGGGCTGCTGTGAGTTCAGCTTGGAATAGTGCTGCTTCCAGCTCCTGGTGATGCTGACAGCCAGGCTGAAGGTGAAATAGGATAGTGTAAATCCTCCCCACCCCTTGCAGTGTGACCCTGATTAACTCTGACACCTGATCAAATGGCTCTGACCATCACAGCAGGGGTGTGTGCCCCTCACCCTGTGGGGTCAGAGGCATTGCTTTGCTGCCTGCATGACAAGCATCATGGAATCAGAGAAGCATGGAATATCCTGATTTGGGAGGGACCCACAAGGATCACTGAGTCCAACTCCTGGCCCTGCACAGGACACCCCAAGGATCCCACGCTGTGCCTGAGAGCATTGTCCAAACACTCCCTGAGCTCTGGCAGCCTTGGGGCCAGACCACTGTCCTGGAGAACCTGTTCCAGTGCCTGACCACCCTCTGGGTGAAGAAGCTTTTCCCATTATCCAGCCTAAACCTCCCCTGACACAACTTCACGCCATTTTCTCAGAACCATGCAGAGAAGTGAAGTTAGAAACCCAACCTGCTGACCCCCAGTCCCTTTCATTATTTTGTGTCATTCTCCCTGGCAATCCTGACACCGGGTCCCCACAGAGGGTCTCTTGCAGCTCTCCTTGGCTGGCTTGATGCCCACAGCTCTTTCCTTCCCCAGGGCTGTCCCAGTACAGCAGTGATCCCCGCACAGAGTGGGATCTGAGCGCTTATTCCACGAGGGAACAGGTGCTGGAGGCTGTGAGGAATCTGCGGTACAAGGGCGGCAACACCTTCACAGGTAACTCCATCTCTGCTGAACAGCCTGTGTGGCCACAGCAGGGGAGGCTGTTCCCATGGGACAGTCTGCTCCACTGGGGAACAGAGGAAAGAGTAAAGGCACGGGGGGGCTGTTCGGAAGGCTGCAGCACAACATCCACCTCTGCTCCTCCCCAGGTCTAGCACTGACCCACGTCCTGGAGCAGAATCTGAAACCGGATGCTGGTGCCCGGCTGGAGGCTGAGAAGCTGGTAATCCTCCTGACTGATGGAAAATCCCAGGATGATGCCAACCTGGCTGCTCAAACCTTGAAAAACCTGGGCATAGAGATATTTGCCATCGGTAAGATCACAGCCAACTTACTTTTGGTCATCTTCAAATTGAAGGTTATGTTCCCTCAACTTTGACAGAAGCATCCTGAGGCTGTAAATCTAAGGTAGTGGGCCAGACCTCATTACATTGTGGCTAAGATGAAAATTAACTCATTTATTCAGCACAGGCAGTGTCTTCAAAGGAATTTTTTTTTTTGAGAGAAAGCATTCACATGAGAGATTTCACACCTCCCATGTAAAGACCTTTGGGAGCCTCAGGGAGCTGTGTCACGAAAACAATATTCTTAACTGTGGAATTAGGGAAGAGAACATTGCAGTGGAGATGACAGGAGACCTCCTGTATAATTACTGCCTCTCACAACTTCCAATTTCTCTGAATAACAACATTATCTGCTCTCCACTGTCCAGCAGCAATACTGAGACACAAAATGGCCTTGAGCAGCTCTGTCCTTGATGACTACACGAATCTGCTAGAGACTAATACATGAGCAATAAAGCTACGTAAAAAACTCTCCTAAAAGTGCAGTCTCCAAAACTTTAAGTGCTAATTTACATTGGGAACATGCAAGGGAGAGTTTATTGCATAGGGTTATTTAAGTAAGTGGCTGGTAGAGTTCCTTCCCTGGACTGAGTGGAGCTGCTGAGCTTCAGCTGTGTGTTGTGCTGCTGTGTACCTGATATCCCTTGGAGATCTATTCCTGGATGGAGTCTTTGCCTTTCCTCTCTAGTTAGAGGAAGAACACCTTGTTTGGTCCTTAGACATCGGGACCTGAGTTGTGACCTCAACAGCACCTGGGTTCTTGCTGCAGGAGCAAGGGGAAGGAGGCTAGCAAAGCTGTTAGTCATGGTCTAGGACTTGGAAATCAGGCTGGATCCTGGTCTAGCAATGGTACTGCTTGGACTGTGTTAGGGAACCTTGAACCTAACTCTGGAAGGCAAAATTAGTTGTACTGTGGAGCTTGGTCTGCAGAGAGTTAATGAGTAGGGGGAGCCAAAGCATGGGGATGGAGGATGCTCTGTGAGGGAGAAGTTCTGCTATATAAATGGTCTGCTTTTTGCTCATTCCTGACTCTCTTGAAATGTAGTGTGATGTTCTGATGAACAGCAGGCTCTCTGTGGGGAGTGCTGGCACCTCATAAATATAAAATTGTTGTTTGTTCACTCAGTCCTTCATCCATTTATGCCAGCTGCCTCTCAGGTTGAAAAATATCTGCTTTCCTGGTAGCAAAGCCTGCAAATGATGAGGAGGCAAGAAAACAGAAGGAAGATTCAGTAGACTGTCTCCAGGCCACTAAAGACCTTCTGAACCCCAAGAGTTGGAAGCTCTTCCCAGGCTGGACTGAGCTGGTTGCTGCAGGAAAGCCCAGGGCCACTAAAACACCACCCTGGCACTGGAATGACTGAGAGGCTGTGCTTGGAGAGCAGGGTGATGGTGGGCCCCCTCTGGGGTGTCCGTCTGCTCGTCCCTGGGGAGTTGCTCAGTCTCCTTCTCTCCGCGGTTGCAGGGGTGAAGAACGCGGACGAGGCCGAGCTGAAGCAAGTGGCCTCGGAGCCGCTGGAGCTCACCGTGTACAACGTGCTGGACTTCCCCCTGCTCAGCCCTCTGGTCAGCAAACTCACACGGGTCCTGTGCGCCAGGATCAAGGAGAAGAGCCACAGGGAAACTGCAGGTGAAGTGGGACCTCTTCAGTGAGGGCTGAGCTGCCTTCTGCTCAACATCCACCTTCCTCTTGATGGATAAAATCACCTAATGACAGTCACTACCATTACAGGGAAAAAGGGACTTCTTTTCCTGCTTCCTTTATCCTGTGGTGTGATAAATGTGTTGTAACCATCTTCTTTTATGAGTTTCTTCCACCCAAAAGGAGGCAGAAAAAGCAAAAGGGCTAATGTGAGAATATATTAGGGAAAGTGTCCAGAGTAAATGTGGAGGTAGGATAATGAGATGATAATACACCTAAACACTTTTTTTTTTTCCCTCCACAAAACTTTAAATGGTGGCTCTCCAAGGCATTTTCAAGTTAAAATCAAGCAGCCTATTTCTTTCATTTGCTGGGGAGCAGCTAGCATGATGAAGGGAGGGAAGAACCACTCCAGATGTTAGCTTAGATCCTCAGGAGAAATATCATGTACACATTTCCATCCCCTTCTGCTCTAAGATTGACCTAAGCAGAAATTTCTAGCATACCTTTATTTTAATGCTGTGGAGATTCATATAAATAAATTGATTCATGCTTATTGATTTGTATTTGACATAATTAGACATTTTTCAAAGATGAAGATTAGGCTGAAGAAAAATGAGGTTCTCAAAAAAGAAACCAAAGTAATTTTTGCTTGTTCATTTTGACGAGCCTCTGTGATTGAGGAAAGATGGGTCATCTTTTGGATACAGGGAAAAAGGCAGATTTGTGTGGAAAAATTCACAGCACACAGCAAAATACACAGCCTGTTCTCTATGGAGTATTTATGTTCTCTGTACACCCAGTTTTAAAATATTTATTTCAGAGCAGTTTGGAACAGTTTCTGTATTCTGTAGGGAAGGAGACTGCAACTTGATTTGAAAAATGTCACTCATATTTATGAGCTGGAAAGTACATTTGGTGTAAGTCTGACTGTGAGAAGGTAAGTGTGTTTTTAATTCCTAGGCAGCACTGTGAAAGATACCCCAGTGAGCACAGGTCCCCAGCTCAGCCCAACTGACCTGAAAATATCTGCTGTGACCTCCAAGAGCATGCACTTGGCCTGGAGTCCTCCTCTGAGGGCACCAAAGAAATACCGGGTTGTGTATTACCCATCCAAGGGCGGGACACACAGAGAGGTGAGAGACCCTTCCCTGCACATCTGAGAGTGCCACAGCTTCCAGACGGAAGGCTCGACAGCCCTCCCTTGTGCTTCCAGGTGGTTTTAGATGGAGCAGTGTCCTCTCTGCAGCTTTCCAACCTGACCTCACACACGGAGTACCTGGTGTCGGTGTTTCCCGTCTACGACACAGCTGTTGGGGATGGGCTGCGAGGCGTCACCTCCACATGTAGGTCGTGAGTACAGGGAATTGTGCTGATGCATTGTCATGAAAGGTGAACAGAGCTCACCCTTTGACCATCTTTGACTGGAGCCCGGCATTGTGTATTTCCCCCCTCCTCGAGGTCAGTCTGTCTTGTAGCTCTCTTTCTATGTGGAGATGTTCAGAACTCTAATGGACAAGACCCTGAACAATCTGTTCTTAGAGCAGCAGGTTGGACCAGAGACCTTCAGGGGTCCTTTCCACCTACATCATCCTGCAAAGCAGGCCACTGACATGGCAGTAACCCACCCTGCTAGAAATATATTGCCACTCTTGGCTGGTTTTTGGTCCTTGGGCTTCGAGTGGATTAAACTCAGTCTCTGTGAAGCAGCTGCCCCACTGTGTTAGATGTGGGGTAGGTGCCCACCAGCTTGCAGTAGCTGTTGTAAAGCCAGGTCTCCCCTGGGTTTTGAGTGGTTGCACACCTCGTACACTGAAGGCACCTTTTCTGCCTTATTTTTCTCTCCAGTGCCTTTGTCTTCCCCTCGCTCCCTGCGCGTCTCTGAGCTGAGCCACAACAGTCTGAGGCTGAGCTGGAAGGCAGCCCAGGGAGCCACGCACTACCTGGTGCTCTGCTCTGCAGCCCCCGACGGAGCAGAGGACTATACCACAGAGGTACAGTTCTGAGAATAATGACAACATTGTTTGTTCTCTGTCTGGGCTGAGTTTAGTGCCAGCGATTGGTATCAAACTAAAAAACAATGCATCAGAATTATTGCCAGAAACATCTTTCATAAAGGATTCTTTTTTATGGTGTGTCTCAAAATGATTTATAACTGTGAGGGTTTCACGTGGGATATTAAGGCATGGGAGAGCTGATCTGCCTCATGGGGCCCTGGAAACCCAGGCACTGAACTCACATCTTTGCAAGTGTAATCGCTGTATCCTTGAGGCTGTACATAAACATCTTTATTGAGTGTATCCTTAAATGTTAATGGAAAATGTGTTAGGGTGGTTGTTGCTGACATCTGAAAACAGACCCACGACACTGCAGATGAATAAAACAATGCTTGATGAATGGAAAATCCTTAACAACATCTAAGAACCCTTTGCTGTGCATTTTGATGAGTTATCTGGAGTACCTGTAGGCTGAGGATAAGAATTTTTTAAAAAAAAGGGAGTGGGCAGGAACATTTATTGCCTCTTTGACTCATATCCTCCCCCAAATGCGCAGCAATAGGGGCAATTGCAGGATGGTTTTCAAAACAGAACAATTAATACTCTGCTTTCAGTGCATAATCATGTGTTTTTTATAAGATTCAGAACATCTGAAGTAAGACCAGCATCCAAAATTGTATTTCAGCATATTAGAACATTACCTGACGCTGTAAGAGTGCAATGCTCCAGGCCTACGGGATGTCTGCAAAACCAGCATTAAAATGTTCCCAGCTTTCTACAAACAGTGCTCCGGTGTGTGCAGACTCCTGGAAGTCCCTGTGGTGCATTCCTGCAGGGAGCAGGCTGTGGGATCAGAGCTGTGCCCGTGCCGTGTTAGCAGCAGATGGCAGCAGCCCGGCTGCTCTGGGGCTGCGGGCAGTGGGCAGCTCTTTGCCAGAGCTTTCCGTGTGCCTGAGAAAAGTGGGATCACAGCTCTCGCGTACGCCCTGATCCAGCCCAGAGCAGCAGCAGCAGCGCTGTGATAGAAGAGACTCACGGCTCTGCAGAGCAGGGCAGGAGAAGGTGCTGGGTATGCCCAACGTGTTTGATGTCCTGGGGGAAGAGAGGCAGAGCACAGATCACTGCAGAGCACCTCCCCAGGTGGAGAAGGGGCTGGAGGGGCCACATCAGGAGCGGCTGAGGGCACCTGGTTTGTTCAGCCTGGAGAAGAGGAGACTGAGGGGAGACGTCACTGAGTTCTGCAGCTTCCTCGTGAAGGGAAGTAAAAGGGCAGGTGACCTCTCTGCTCTCTGGTGACCAGTGATGGGACACAAGGGAACAGCTAGAGCTGTGTCAGGGGAGGTTTAGGCTGGATGTTAGGAAAAGTTTGTTTTCCCAGAGGGTGGTCAGGCACTGGAACCAGATCCCCAGGGAAGTGGTTATGACCCCAGGAGTGACAGAGCTCAAGGAGCATTTGGACAATGCTCTCAGGCACAGCACTGGATTCTTAGGGTTCTTCTGTTCAGGAACAGGACTTGGATTTTGATGATCCTTGCAAGTCTTCTCCAACTCGGGATATTCTGTGATTCTCTGATCCTAAGATCAAAATTCTAAGACCATGCTAGAGCGGAGAAGTCCCCTTAGTGTACCCAAAGGGAGTTTGGCCCGCGTCTCCATAAGGTCCTGCTCTCTTAAGCGCGTTGGCAGGCACATTAGAGCTGAAGGGTACCAGAAGCACCTCTCTGTTGCCAGGTGAAGGTGACCCAGCCTGAGGTCCTGCTGGAGGGGCTGTCTCCCAGCACGGGGTACTCGGTCGCGGTGTACGCCATGTACGGGGAGGACGCCAGTGATCCAGCCAGCATCCAGGAAACTACCCGTAAGTGCTGCTGCTGCTGCTGCTTATTCAGTTGTTATTAAACACTTAAGGCAGGAGAGACGTGTCAAATGAGGTGCTTTCCATATTGTGCATGTGCCTTGTAAACATGCTGCCTCCTCCCTGCCGTGTCTTAAGCGAATATTGGTCCCCGAGGGGATCTCTCATTACATGGTGAGCTGTGAAAAAGGAGTGATTTTCCCCTGGTAAAAAATGGACTCCTAAAAGAGGTGTTCCCTGAAGTCTTTGTTGTCTGGGGGAAAAAAAAGGCAACCATTTGGCTGTTTGTTCACCTAAATCTGAGGCAGCCCTTCATAACCTCCAAAAGGTATGCATAGTAGTGACATAAAGAAAGTGTTTTCCTGCATGTGAATGAGCCTCTCAGTTCAAGGTGGGATCATCTTAAGAGCAGCAGGAGGCAACTGGTGGCATTGCCACTGCGCAGCTGTGGAGCCTGGGAATGCTGTCACTAACTGTTGTTGCAGTGGCCTTGAGTCCTCCCAGGTACCTGAGCTTCTCCGAGCTCAGCCACGCGTCCGTCCGGCTCAGCTGGGAGCCTGCGTCTCCGGCCGTGAGGGCTCACCATGTCACCTATGTCTCTAGCAGAGGGGGCAACACTGGACAGGTGGGTCCTCAAGGGGCTGGGGGAAGGAAAAGAGACTCGACACGTCGGAGAGTGGCTTGTTCTCCTTCAGCTGCGTGGTTCGGGGAGAGCTTGTGTCCTGGCTGTGTGTGAACTTCTGCTGCAGTTCCCACCGTGTGCTGACCTCTCTGCAGCTGTACCCTCCAGAACCACAGAATGGTTTGGGTTGGAAGGGACATCCATAATCACCTAGTCCAACTCCCCTGCAGTGAGTAGGGACATCTTCAACTAGATCAAATCCCAGTCCCATCTGGACTTGAGTGTTTCTAGAGATGGAGCATCCCACACCTTTCTGGGTAACCTGTGTTTTACCAGCCTTGTTCTAAAATAGTCTTCCTTATATGTAGTCTGAATCTACCTCTTTTAATTTAAAGCCAAGACCCCTTTTCCTATAGCAATAGGCCTTGCTAAAAAGGTCTATTTCCACCTTTCTGATAAGCTCCCTTAAGTATGGAAAGGCTGCAATAAGGTGTCTCCTCTTCTTCACGCTGAACAAGCCCCAGTCTCTCAGCCTGTCTCATACAATACTCATACAACTCCTCCACTGCAGGTGGAAGTTCCTGGCACTGCAACATCCACTGTCCTGAGCCCTCTGTCCTCCCTCACCCAATACTTCATCAGTGTCAGATCTACGTACGATGAAGGAGACTCCTTTCCAATTACTGGCAATGTCACCACCTGTAAGTAGGGAATGGAAATGGTCTCAGTAAGAGGTGACAAAGTTGGCTTGTGTATATCTGATCCGAGATGTTTTGAAGACTGGCCCCAGCAGCTTGTGGCCAAAACCCTTGCACAAAGCACAGATGGCTGCTGTTCCTTGTGCGTGGAGTATGTCCAACTGTGTTATGTTCAAAATGAGGTGGAAGGGATAAAGAAAAGAAGCAAATGAGGAAAAGCTTGATGTTTCACTAACCTTTGAGTCCTTGAGAGCCCTCCTTGCCTTCTTCCCTTTTACAAAACTGATGTGATACGTGTCCTCTCTGTAAATAAGATAATCTTTCTTAATTAGGGCTTTAAAAGCAATTTACCCCTCTCTGTCCTGATGACTGTTGTCATATGGGTCTGAAGAAGTGACAGACAGGCTGGTCCCAGACATCTGCCTGGTTGATGTTTTGCTCCCCAGCCATCTGCTCCCCACCCTGGCTCTGACAGGGTGCTGTCAGTGCCGGCACTTCAGCTCCTTTTCCGTGTGCATCCCTCAGTGAAGGTCCCCCCGCCGTGCGCTCTGAAGGTCACCGAGCTCTCTGGGAACAGCCTCCGACTGCAGTGGGAAGCTGTCGCTGCCTCGGATGTGGTTGTCTATCAGATCAAGTGGAGCACGGCCAGTGGAGAGAAGCCTCAGGAGGTATGAGCCCACACACAGCTCCGGGGAGGCCGGGCTGGCTTGGTGCCTGCTGCATGGCTCTGAACTCACCTGCAGAAGTGACACAGGGCTGTGTAAAACTCTTCAGGTAAATGCACTCCAGCAACTGATCCAGGGTCCCTCCTGGATCTGGCTTTCAGTGGAGCAGTCACCTTGAGTGCTGGAAGCAGGAGGGACAGCAGGGTGGAGTCCTGCAGGCTCTGGGAAGATTGCAGAAGTGTTCTGGAAAACCTCAAGGATGAAATTTAATAGGGACAAGCAGAAAGTATTAAGCTTAGGCAGGAATAATTAACTACAGGTATACAGGATGTAGAACAAATAGCTAAGAAGCAATTCAGTAGAAAAAGATCTGGGATTGCAGAGGATCACCAGTCCACAATGTCAAGATGTTGTGGACAAGAAAAAGACAATACTCCAGTATTTATAGCTAGAGGTATTGCTTCTAGGTGAAGTATCTTCTGCTCTCCTCAGTGCTAGGAGGCGTTGATACTTTTGGGATAGTGCTCTTTGGGCAGGATGAGGCCCAAGTGAGGAGCACACAGAGGAGAATGACCACAGAGCAGGTGCAGGAGGGGCAGGGATGGACCAGGTGACCTCTTCCATCTCCAGGCCCTATTTTCAGTATGAGGTCAAACATTAGTTTAAATGGTGGCTTCACACCCGAGTGTCTCCTGCAGTGCTTCACATTTGGGCTGGAACAGAGATGTACTGGGCCTTCCATCCCCAGCTCTCCTACAAGCTGGAACCTCAGCACAGGGATTCCGTGCTCCAGGCAGGCACTGCCTTGTGTCAGAGCTCTGTCTTGTGGCACTGCAGGAGCTGCTGAACATAACTGGGCTGCAATGCACTGGCATCTGCTCTGCTTTATTCAGGGCTGGAATTTTGCCTTTGCTTAGATGTGTGCAACCCCAAATCCTAGCCTTTGGCCCCAAAGCCCGGTGCTAACTCATTTGTGCCTATGGGCAATCTGTGAGCCAGACACTTGGATGAACCAGCCTGGGGATGTCTGGGAATGGGACTGACTCATCTCCTCCCCTGCTGCAGCTCTCCATCGCTGGAAATGTGGCAACAGCCGTCCTGCCGGGCCTGCAGAAGAACACTGACTACAAAATATCCATCTGGGCCTACTACAAAGATGGTGCTCCAAGCGACACCGTTTCTGTTCACCACAGGACCAGTAAGTGACCAGTGCTCTGTATCCACAGCCCAGGGATAACAAACAGGGCGAGGGATGCCTCAGAACTCATCACAGAACAACAGCTCAGGCCTGGTCACCTCCAGCTCTGAAAGCCCAAACCCCAGTATCTGAAAAAGGCTAGAGATATTTCGCTTTCTGTCTTAAAGTGGTCTCAGTCAGTCCTGAGAGCAAGAGGCTGGGCAAACACATCAGGGTGGTGAATTTTAGAGGCAGCTGATACCCTTGCATGTGTTTCATGTGGAATACATTGCTTCCCTGTCCCTGCTTCTTGTAGGGCATTGATGGAAATGAATTCTGCAGGGTGCTCAGCTGAACATGTCACTGTGCTGCCTAAGGAATGGTTCCTGTTAATAAAATAATGTCTGTGAGGAGGGTGAGGATTTCTTCAGCTACACCATTGACTCTGCCTTGGAAGCATTATCTAAATCTGGCTTTGTACAGGCAGGATATGAGGTTAAAAGGTGGCACTCCCAGAGGTCCTGGTAATTAATATTGACTGTAAAATGGCTTTGTTGGAAGTGAATGGAATACAATCCATTCAAGAACAGCAGTCCTCCTTCTCCTCTCAGATCTCATCCTCCTTTGCAGAATAAAAGCATTTAGGCTGGTGTTGAGCTGATGAAGCTGGAAGTAAATGGTACTCTTGGAATAAGAAGCTCAGGTTTTATTAATAACAAATAATAATAACTCTTTTTATAGAAAGCTGCCTCAGACAAGTACCTTGGAGCTGCATACTGACAAAAGACAAAAAAAAAGTAAAGCAGGCGTCCTGCAGATACGTATGATGACAAGAGGACAATTAGAACTGTTTAGATGGTTAGGAAAATTAATTACTATGTTTTAAGCCATGAATTATGAAATGTCAGAGGAGCTCTTTCAGCCCACCAGAATGACGCGTGGAAGTGCCCTTCTAGACACATTGGAACAAGCCAGTCCTTGCTGCTGTTGGCACCCCAGTGGGACAGGGAAAGCAATTTGATTTCTGCTTGTCAGCTGCTGTCCTTGCTCAGGAGCCTTGGGGATTGTCAGGCTTTGCCTTTTGCATGAAGAAAGAAAAGTTCTCTAAGAAACCAGGTGTGCAGCTGGGCAGCCAAGGCAGGGTTCAGTGCCTGGGTGCTGCTGGTCCCTTTGCAGGAGTAGTCAGGGCACTGCCACACTTCTCCCAGCCGGTATTTGCAGGTGAAATCAATAGTTTTGATGTTTCATTTCTAGTGTTTAAAGTAAGAAGTCCCCACAGAGGAGAAGTGGCACAGGAGAGGTGGCTGGGGATTTCCAATGCTGCTCTTGGGCAGTTCAGAGGAATCCTGGGGATGCCAGAAAATTGCTGGAGGCTTGTGCAATGGATGTATGGGAATATGTGGCACTAGGCAGGACTCTGGGAAATTCTGGGATATGGTTACATTTCAAATCTCCAGTGTTTCAAGCAAAAGCTGCCACCTTGTACTGTGCCTGGTCAGGATGTCCAGTGGTGTCAATCTGCCATCAGAGCTGGTGAATAGTAACTCATCCAGACACAGCATGGCAACCTCTTATGTTATCTGGAACCCCTAACCCCTTGGTCTGCTTTTTGAGCCTTCTCCCCCTTAATCTTCATGCTAAAATGAAATTCTGAGGGCTGAAACAGCAATGAAAGCTGTCTGGTTCTCCTCAGGATGGCAGACCTTGGGTTGCAGCCTGGTGAATAGCATTGATCAGGCTGTGCTGAACAAAACCAAAAGCCTGTGACAGAGGAGGCTGTGGAAGGGAGGGAGTGCTTTCTCTTGCTTTCATCATTGCTCTTCTCTCTTTCTCTCCTGGCAACACCTTTTTCTATAAGAACAGGTCAAGTCATGAAGGTTTTCTTAAAAGTATCTCGGTAGAATTTCCAAGAAATGCTGAAGTTTAAGGGCAGTGACTGAAGTAAAACTCAGCAGGAACTGGTAACACAAGATTCTCTCCCCATCCTTCATCCTCCCAGGAATTACTTTCTTCTTTGAAGGTCAAGGAAAAAAATGCCAGGTCAGAGCAACGCTCCTTGCACTCTGGTTTTGTGAAATGGAACCAAGTTCCTCCCCTAGGGGTGAGGTGAGAACACCAAGTTCCTTTTATTCAGGACCAGCAATCCCTCTTGTCCCACCTGAAACACTCCTTTTGAGACCAAAGGGGTAACGTTCATGGGACCCTGCAGACACCAATCCCTCACAGAAAACAGTCACCAGAAACATCATCCTCTTATAAAAACCAACAACATTCATCACTGTAATGCATCATTTGAAAGGACTGGGACGAGGTTTCTCATCCTTTTTATAGGAAGAAAAGTTGTTTCAAAGCTGTGATTTGAGGTTTGTTACTTTATGGACTCAAAATTGGTGAAAGCTTTAGGTGCAAAAGAAAATTCAGAGACAGTGATATAGTGCAGGTCCCTTCTTGTCTTGGAGAAATTGTATTTTTAAAAATTCTTTGTCTTGACTAAAGGAAAAAAAAGGTTAGGATTATTTTTCAGTAACCCAGTTAGCAAACTTTTCCCTGCAGGAACAAAAGCATGCTGATGTATTTCTTACAGACAACAAAATTGTTAAACTGTGCTGCTTACTCATGGTTCTGATGTTTCTTCTTTTTTCTCTGACATATTTAGACTGAACTCTCATTTGTGTTGAGCTCTCCTTTCAGTTTGTTGTATAAATTGTCAAGTGTAGCAAAGTCCTTATCCTTGACCAAAGGCTGTACACAGTGATCACTTGTCATACTAATAAACAACCTTAGTGGTACTTCAAACCACACAAACCTTCCAAGCAAGCACGTGGGAGTGCAGATGATGCTTTCCTGGAGAGGAATCTGCTGGGACATGGAAGTGTTGCTGAATGGTCATCCTTGGAAAATGCTGGAGGGGGTAGCTTTGGTCCTGCTGAGAGGCAGACAAGGACCCTCTTTTGTACTGAGGGAGAGTTCTTTCATCCAGGCTGAGGAAAAGGAGCTTGAGCAAAAGTCCCTTGTTTGTCCTGAAGGACAAGGAGGGAGCAGGTTGGATGGGAACTGCTGCTGAAGCTGGGCTGAGCCACCCTGGCTGACTCTGCACTGAAGTGTTTTACAAAGTGCTTCTCTGCCCTGTTCTTCCAGCTAAGCTGTGCCAGCAGCAACTCCAGCCTGGGGCTGGGAAATGTCTTTATGCAGGTCCTTAATGAGCTCTTTCTAGCAGAGCATGCAGAGCAAATAAACAGGATTGAAGTATGGGAATGAAGCTTCAACCCATGGCAGGAAAAAACATGGCTTATAGTGAATATATGTGATAATCATTGCAGGTGAGCATTTTGATGGAGTGAAGTCCAGGGTTTTATTCTTATTTGAATGTTTATATGCCTGTGATGCTGGTTAGACCCGAGAGCAAGCAGGGATTCCTCCTCTGGAAGAGCTGAGCTTCAAGAGGTAACTGAAGACACAGATGGTGGCAGAGATTCTTTATCCTCCTGGGCAGCTTCAGGAGGTGGCCTTTCCCCTGTCTGTCAGATCCAGGCCGTCAAATTCTGCCAGGCCTGAGAGTTTTCCAGAATAAACCCGACTTTCCCTAACTTTCCCTTTAAAGTTCACTTAAGCAGAGTCTCCCCTTAGCTCAGCTGAAGGAAAGAGGCAGTGCAGCCAGCCAAGATGCAGACATGCAGCGCTGACTGACAGCAGTGCTCCTGAAGTGACTTTACCTCCCACACTTTTCTTCTCTGCTTGACCTCGTGGTGGTGCCCAGCAACGGCCTCCAGCCTGATTCAGCTGCTGCAATCTTGGTTCAGCCCCAGTAAAAGTAAGCTCATTTTGTACACAAAAGGGAAGGAGAATCAATGAAGATGCAAATGATCTTCACTCAACCTGTGCTCTAAGGTCACCCCAGACTTTGCTGGGTGGGCAGAAGATCCTTACAAGCAAAACTGCAAAATACATCGCCTGGATGTGTGTCCTTGACTGTCTTTAGGGCTCACTCATCATTTTTTGTCTCTTCTGAATAAATTCTTTTTCTCTGTCCAAGACTTTCGTGTCTTCACACCAGCACAGGTTCAAGGGCAGACACATGCTTTTATGTAGAGCAAGACACTGCTTGGAAACATGCCCCAGGTGTGGATGACCCCATGCTCTTGAGCCTCTTTTTTAACTGATTTAGTCCCCTCTGCCTCTCTCTTCCTCATTCTCCATCTCTGCTCAGAGAAATCCCTCCAGCATAACAACCTCTCTCGTCAGATCCAGTTTGCTGCACAGCAGCACCCCAGGGAAAGAAATGCATTTACGTAATTAAAAATTGCTCAGCTTTGGTCTCTGGCAAACTCTTTTCTGGCTGTCTGGCTCAGCCCATCACCTATTTGGGATCCATCCATCCATCCCAGTGCAGGGACAGAGAAGAGGGAGTAGCTCAGGCACTGTAGGTGACCCACTCCTCAGGGCTGTGGGTGTTAGTGTCAGAAGAGCTAGACAAAACTCTGATGTGCTGGATGCTCTGGGATTTTTTTAGAGTAATTTTAGAACAAAAAAAGTTGGAAAATATTAGAAATTATGATGGATTAACTTTGATGTGTAATCCAGGTTTAACTGGCAATAAAGTTGTTTGTCCAGCTTGATGAAATTCAATTCCAGTTTGAGTACCCTTGGTGTTTTTTTGTGGTATATAGAATGGGTCTCTTTTTGTTGTGCTTCCAGGACTCTTCCACCCTTCCAAGAATTTTCCTCATATTCTAGGCTTGGAATTGCTGAACACTTGAGTTGTGGTGTGTTGTACTTGGGCAACCCTCATCCCTTCTGAATCTGTTCTCCCTCTTGCCAGGTGCCCAAGGTGCTGCATCTGCTCTGAGCGTTGCTTACCTGCGCAGCAGAGCACTGAGACATTCAGAAGCAGGCCTGGAGGCAAATGCTGCTGGCTCCATTCGTAGGCATTTCTTCCTGCTTTTTGTGCTGTTGACCTTTAATCCCTGTTACAGACTCCCGGAGCCCACCCACCAACCTCTTCATCGACTCCGAGACCCCCAGCAGCCTCCAGGTGCACTGGACCCCCCCCGACGGCCGTGTCCAGCACTACAAAATCACCTACAGCCCCGTTTCTGACGCTGGGGCCCAGCAAACTGTGAGTCTCCAGCTCCTTTGTAGGTGACAGACACTGGGCCAGAAGGACACAGGGACAATGTCATGCCCAGGGGAACTCTGCCCACTCCAGCCAGGTTTACATTTAGGATATCAGGACTCAAAACCAAATCTCTTCTTGCTGGTGTGTTAATTTGTAAACGGGACCCCAAGGCTTTTTTTTAATTAAGGTATTTTTCTCCATCAAAGCCACTGATAACACAGCTTTCTCTACTCCGTGAACTGGGGTGGGAGTTCTTAGAGGCAGAGGGGTGGGGGATAAACCTACTGCCCCTCTGAATTAGGGAGGTTAAATACTAATGTAATATTATTATTATATTATTTTAAAACAGATACTCCCTACTTAAATGCAGACTGGTCACCTGGTTATAAGGCACTTATGCTGCATTTCCATGGGGAATATTATAATATATAATCTTTATAAATGCTTTTCCCCTGGACGTAGCTACTCCAACAGCAACAGCCAGACTTCCTGGGCTGAGCCAAGCAGGAATGCTGCCCTGAGCCCCACGTCCCAGGAGTCAAACCCACCTAACGCTGGGCTGTAAGAGCTGGAACGAGAAGCCCAAACGCTGGGATCTTTGTTTCCCCCACTGTAGATCATGGCTTCTGGCAAAAGCAGCAGTGTGACCCTGCAGTCACTGCTGCCTGATCGAGCCTACAAGGTGACCATTTCTGCCATCCACTACACGGGAGAGAGCGAGAGCATGTCCACAACGGGCCGGACAGGTACAGGGATCCGTCGGAATGGGCGCGTGTCCAAAGCCCTCCATCCATCAGCCTGGAGGCCACCTCTGCTGGCAAAATAATGGCCTCACTTGCACTGGCCTCTGGCTCAGGCCAGGGTTTTCCTCAGTAGGGTAGAATATTAGCCTTGAAAAGTGGAAATCCTGCCCCAGATTTTGTACTCCTGTGTGTTATTGACAACTCTGCGATGAGTGGGAAGGGCTGGTGGCCCCCTGGGTCTTGGGCCAGGCATCGTGATTCTGAATGGAGCTCAGGCATGGCCTCAAGTTGTGCCAGAGGAGATTCAGGCTGTATATTAGGAAAAATTTCTTCACTGAAAGAGTGATTAAACACTGGAACAGGCTCCCCAGGGAAGTGGTAGAGTCACCATCCCTGGAAGTGTTAAAAAGCTGAGCAGACGTGGCACTTCATGGTATGGCTGAGTGGAGATGGTGGTATTTGGTCAAAGGTTGGACTCGATGACCTTGGAGGTCTTTTCCAACCTTAATGATTCTGTGATTCCTTTCTCTTTCAGCTCCGGTATTGTCCAAATTCCCTTCAACACGAGGATTTGTTCCACCTAAAACAGAGGGTAAATCATGTCCTATAAGTCCTGCTTGGTGGTTGTTGTTTTAATTCTGTGGCAAACAGCACAGTGTGGGCTCTGCAGAGCAGCAGGAGCAGCTCTGTCAGCTCTTGACAGATGCCCTTGGGGACAATCCAAGGACAAACAAAAACCACAGAACTTTTTAAAATCAGACTCACTTAATAAAGAGACTGATAGTATTTTAGAGGATTTCTGCACATCTAGACCAAAATGTAGTGAAGGGAAGTGTGACATGTTTTAATTTAAAGTTCCCTGTAAAGTCCCTTATTAAATTTAATGAGCATATGCTCTCACAGCTGATATAACGCAAACTATGAAATGGATTAGTGAGAAATGTCGAATTAATTGGGTTATAAAAAGTTTTTAAGAAGTAAATATTAGAATACAGATATTGTGGCTGAGCTGGCTTTTCCTGAGTATTTGAAATGATTCCCAACAAAATTTCAGTTTTAAAATTTATTGAGTGAAGTCCAGATTGAAGAATGATGCAGCTTAGATGAAAAAAAATTTTAGCTTATAGCCAACAAAGAACATATCCGATTAAGTTTTCAAGTGGCTTATTGAGGTGTTCAGATCACAGCAGAAAAGTCCTGTGAACTTTCAAGCAGAAAACAATCCTCCCATAAGGCTGATGAGTCACCTCTTAGAATTTAATATAGCTGTTTGGCTATGATAGCTGAAAAGACAATAGAAGAAATACTAAATTCCTTATGTTTTATAAATTATCTTTTTTTTGAAGGAGGAGAGACAACATGTAACAATGCTGGGAAAACAGCTGGGTGTGCAGTAAAAGACTCCAATATTGATATAGAACCGAATTATTGAGAGAAATGGTCTGACATTGCAGGAGTGAATGTTTATTGTGCAGAGAGTAACTGCACTGGGCTGGGATTTGGAGAGAAAAACAAAAAAAACAAAGAGAATAACAAGACAGCAGGAATCCTAGGCTGGAAAGTCTAGGGAAAAACCTTCAAAGCAGAAGTGGAACTGCCAGTGTCAGGGATCCTTGCCCTGACTGGTAACGCTTCACCTACACTGAGCATTGCCTGATCAAAGAGCTGTGAGCAATCCCAGCGCCTCCAGCCTGGGAAGGAGGGGACAATTGCCAGGGATGTCAGCAAGAGGGACTCTGGGCCTGGGCGAGGGTCAGAATGAGCTCACCGACTTCCAAGCAAGAAAGTCAGATACCTGGAAAATGGACACGTTTATAGCCTGCTTTCGATCATTTCTTTTTTGTTTTCAATTCACCATGCTTTAATTCTGAGAGAACTGGAGAGGGACTTTTAACAAGGGTGTAGAATGGTAGAACAAGGGGCTTCAAACTGACAAAGGGCTGGTTTGGATTAGATATTAGGAAGAAATTCTCCCCTGTGAGGGTGGTGAGGCCCTGGCACAGGCTGCCCAGAGAAGCTGTGGCTGCCCCATCCCTGGAAGTGTCCAAGGACAGGGTGGACAGGGCTTGGAGCAACCTGGGATAGCAGAAGGAGTCCCTGCCCATGGCAGGGAGTTGGAATTAGGTGATCTTTAAGGTCCCTTCCAACCCAAATCATGCTATGATTCTGTGATTTGGAGAGCTACTTATTTTCTGGAAGGGGAAGGGAAAGAGCAGGGTATAGGTAGGAGATTTAAGTCAGATCATCCTGAATATAGGGGCTGGTCAAGCTCAGAGGGATGGTTTTGAGGCTCTAGTTTCAGAAACTGATTTTTTAACTGATTTCCATAGATCCCTTCAATGGTTTTATACCCAGTTCTACAGGAATTATGGTATATATGTAAAAAATTAAGCATCAGTTTGAAGAGTGGAGGTCATAACAACTTGTAAGTCTTTGTGGTTTAAATCCTGGCTCCAGCAGTCCCATGACCATCAGAGTCATAGGTTTGGGTGCCCTTTCTTCATCATGAAGAATGGCATTGAAATTCCTGCAGACTTAGGAATCTCAGGTCTTTTGAGGAGGGTAAGACACCTCCTTTAAATTGTTTACACATTTACAAAAGTTAGGTATGAAATGTGAAAAGTCCTTCTTTTCTGATGAGGTAGGAAATGGCATTGATGCAAGAATGGCAAGGCCATAATGAAGCCTCAATATAATGATCTCTTAGATTCTATTATCCTGATGACCTAGAAAGCCACTTGTGAAACAGCCCATCTTGTCAATATCCTTGATTTTCAGGGACATTTCTCATTCTGCATCAAGCATTCCCTTTGTCCCAGCTCCATCTGTCATCCGTGGCCTGGGATTTACATGGCAGCAGATAATTGAAAGTAGCATTCATGAGCTGTTTTCTGAAACACCCCCCCTCACCTGAGTCTTTAAACAGAGAGTGCTCATAGCCCTGGTGCCTCATGTTCCAGCTTCACATCCCATTCTCTTCTTCTCTGGCTTTGCTTTTTGTCCTGTGAAATCTCAGAGGATTCACGAAGGGAATTTCTGAAAGACAAACTGCAAAACTGCAAAACTCTGTGTTTTCCTAAAGCAATTAAAAGCCAAGCTCTCAGGTTGAGATATATATTTTTGCTGTGTGTATTTTTAATTTCAGGTACAAAATTTGCAACTGCAGATATCTTTATTTTACAACACTACTGAGGGACTGTTGAAAGAAAAAAAAAAGGTTTTGATGTCTGTTTTAAAAAAAATACTTCTCAAAAACATGATGCTCCCTTGTATTTCATATCACCAGGTGCCAGGTGAGTTAGTCAAAAGAAAGTGATCATGAAGATGTTTGATGATGAAAGACACTATTTTTAATTTTGTGATAGGCGAGCCAAGAAACAACTTTCATGTTTGAATAAACACAAATTCTCTCTTTTCTCCGTATATATATAAACAAGGTTAAAGTCCAGGCTCTGAATTAAGCTGCGGGATATTCTAAGCTTTGCTGTGTTTTTCCTTTGCTCTACTTAGAGGAACTGTGTTCATTTTACTTCTATCATCCCCCTTCTCTAATAGTTTACCCCTTTTGTTCTGTTCCCACAGCCTGCCCCACCATCACCTCCACGAAAGGCTCCGTACGAGGTACAGTAGCAGATCGAGCCCTGGGGCTGCTGGGCTGTGACTGAAAACACTCCCTGGCCTTGATCTGGAGACATATGCAAGAGCTGAGAGGGGGGGGAAATGTCCCAAGGAAAAGGGGAGAAGTGTGAGAACCAAAATTGGGAAGTATCTTTTATCCAGTAGAATATTCTGCAGTACCTGAATTGTTATGCTCTGCTGCTCCACCAGCTCGTGCTCTCGGCCGTTAGTGCTTAATGCCAGGATTTTCTCCAGCCTTAAGGAGGTGAAGCTTCAAACAGCCATTGAATTTCAAGAGGATTTCAATTCCTAACTCATATAGGCTCCTCAGACTGTCAACCTCAAAACCTCTCAGTCTGTCCCCAAGTTCATCTTTGCATCCTCTAGAGGAGTCTCACTGCCCCAGGAGCTCTCTGTGGTCAGGCTGCATGGATTTTGCCAGGGCAGCAAGTTCCCATTTCTCCCACCTGTGCCATAAAGCTGTTCATGCTGTTGGGTTTGCTGGAAGAGCTTTTTACTGAGAGAGCAGTTAGTTCTGCTTATCAAGTGGTGTCACCTCCTTCCCAGAGAGTTTTGTGTTACAGGTGAGCCCAAGAAGCTGGCTGCAGTTCTCAGGTCAGGTTGCTCTGTGGCTGAGTCACTTCAGCCTTGCTCAGCTCCCAGCCCTGACCCCCACAGCTCTCAGGAATGTGCATTCCTGCCCGGGAGGCTCTTGGCACTGTTGTCCTGTCCAGGGACATAGAACACAAAGCAATCAAATCATAAAGCCACAACAAGTGTTGATCTCTCCTTCTCCTTCTTGAGAAATGCGGCAGGAGCGGCTCATTTCCTCAGCAGCTCACGGAACCCTTTCATGGCACATCCATGGTATGATGGAGCACCTGGAAGTGTTCAAGGACAGGTTGGATGTGGCCCTCAGCAAACTGATCTAGCAGATAACATCCCTGCCCATGGCAGGGGGCTTGGAACTGGATGATCTTTAAGGTTCCTTCCAACTCAAGCTGGTCTATGATTCCATGATTCTACGATAACAATGTGATTATATTTCAATATGTTTTTAATTGTGACTCGAGCCTTCTCTTCAGTCTTTATACTAAAATATTTCCTGCACCTTTTAAAGGAAGCTCCAGTGTCAGAAGCTCCACATCAGAGATAAATGGCCCTCAAGTAGCTCATTATTTTGGCAAATTCTGTAGTACTGTTGGAAGACCTAAAAAAAAAAAATAAAAGAACCCTAGACCAACCCCCAGGCGAAATAAAAACTCAAGCCAAGAAACTGCAGAAGACTGTAAACGGTGAAGGGTGAGGGAATCCGTACGGAGAGCACCGCATTGAAATGAAGCCCTTCCATTTCCTAAAGAAGGAACCATCTCCTTCATCCCAGTCTGCTGCAAACTCAGATACAAAAAGAATGCAAACTGTGAGATCTTATCTTACTGAACAGAAAACTGGAATGAAAATGACTTAGAGCTTTAATGATGAGGGAGGGGGGGAGAGAGATGAAGCTGCATGAGCCAGAGGCGATGTCAGAGGTGTCAGAGGAGAATCTCTGCAGCCCACATAAGGGCAGGTCACCCCTGCGTGTCTCAGGAAAGTAGAGAGAAATGGAAATGTTCATATTTTAAAGTTTATTCCCATTTTTTTCTGGCTCTTACATATAAGGCATTTCAGAGGAGAAATAATTCTCTCTCCCTGCTAGCAATTACTGGACTGATTCCATGCCTTTTGAAGATAATACTCTGCGTGTAGCTGAAAAGGGGGAATTGTTGGAGTAACATCTTTCTCATTCGTATTTCATTCTGAAGGTTTGAAAACACAATTGTGAAACTCTCCATCTCTAGTCCACTCTCCTCCAAGAGGAAGAGATTGCAGCAAATGTGCACAGAGGGTGCACAAACTTATTTTCCCTGGCTGCCACTTGTGGGGTACACTCGAGCCCATGTGTTGCTAAGGCATTTTCTCCTGCTGCCTTCTCCGTGCTAATTCTACCTGCTCTTCAAACACACTTCTTCTGCACTCTTGTCTAATCACTGATTTTTCTGTTTTCCTTTGTTCCAGGGTTTGATATGATGGAAGTTTTTGGCTTGGTGGAGAAGGAATATTCCTCCATTAAAGGCGTAGCCATGGAGCCCTTTGTGTTCAGCGGTTCCCGAACCTTCACCCTCTTCAGGGACACTCAGCTCACCCAGAGGACCAGGTGGGAGCAGAGCTGTCACTGTTGCCATCCTCATCCTCAGTCTCAGCCATGCACATTGCAAAGGAAGGTCAATGTTTTGGGGAGGGATGATGTAGCCCTGTTGGCAACTTCCAAATGAAATTATAAAGATGATGAGCTAAATCAAACCACTGGTAGGTTGAAAAGGGTGCCAGAGGATTTTTACTCAATGTATTAATAAATAAACCTCTGACTTTCCTCAAGATAAGTTGTCACATAGAAGCTAAGGGGACACAATAGTGTTTATTGTACCTTTTGTACAGCCAAACATTTTCACAGTGCTGGTTTTTGTTTCTACAAAATCACTTCTTCTGGCTTTTTAGTTGCTGTGATGGACATCAGGAACATGTCACATACGGACACCGCCCTATTCTTTAGGCATTCTGTCCACAGCCACCTGCACTTCAGTGATGGCAGTTCGAGGTCACATTTTCATCTTCAATCCCTTCTCCCGCTGTCTCTGGTTTGGAGAGAGATCTTTGCTTTAGAAAATACTACTCTCATAGCTGCCCTCTGCAGCCTGGGCTGTATTGATGAGAGGGAATAACCACTGGCTCTGGGTTGTGGCTTGATCCCATTCTGTTGCATGTGGAGCTTCTCCACAGGGTCCCAAGTGGGCCAGGCATCTCCCGTGACCTCATTCCTTTTCTGTTACTATGAATCATGAGCAGTCTGACTCCTGACATTCATTGCTACTTTGTTTAAAGCCTAATTACTGAGCCACTGACTCCTCTTAATCTTAGTTAAAGCAAAGCTTCTTAGAGTAAACACAGTGGGGGTGATTCAGAGAACTCTTTGGTCTAAATACTCAGAAAATGATGGGGCGAATCCTTTTATTCAGCTCTTGTAGATGCCTTTCCAAGGACACTACTCCTTCAGAAACAGAGAGGGAAAGAAAAATCTTGTATAAATCAGTCCTGAAGAGATGCTTGATGAGTTGTGTTTATGCCCGTGCCAGTGTGTCCTGTTTCAGATTAAGAGGCGTGTTTCAGGCATAACCAATTTGACCTTCCCCATTGCCTTGTATCCTCTCACTGCAGATCAGCCTAAATCCTGCAGCTGGGATGTGGGGACCCAGAGGGGGGCTTTTCTGTGGGCTCAGTGCTTATCCTTGAAGGGCATTTACACTGATTTAGAATAATAGAATCATTAAGGTTGGAAAAAACTCTTTAAGTTCATTGATTCCAATCATTAACCTAATGCTGCCAGGTCTGCACCTAAACCATGTCCCTAAGCCAAGAGTTTTCTGCCAAGGTGTAAAGATTTACCCCATGATATATGGCAACCATTCTTCCTTCTTGAAGAGGAGTGTTTTGGAAACACTGGGGGAGTGTTTTGGAACCTGGCAGGGATGTTCTGTAAGCATCCACTGGGCTCTGTCCTGAAGAGCATTGAGGCTGCACTCGCTGTGCTTTGCCGTTCCCTGAGGCGGCTCTGGCAGTGATGGACTGACCCCAGCTGCTCCACCTGAGCATCCCCCCGGCACGAGGGGAAGGCACACGAGTGCCCCTCACTCAGCACAGTCTGAGAGGGTCCAGGCTCTTCCTGGGGGTATCAGGATCCGCTCCTGGGAGTGAGGCTTTCCCAGGCCACCCCGCCCAGGAAATACGCGGGGCGAGCCTGCAGGATGTTGCCAGTGGATCTGAGCCCCTGATGTTCCCTCGGCTTGTGTCGTTCCAGGGACGTGCACCTCTTTGCCATCCCCCCTGAGCACACCATCCTCTTCCTCCTGCGCCTCCTGCCCGACACCCCCAAGGAGCCCTTTGCCGTGTGGCAGGTCACGGACGAGGACTTCCAGCCTCTCCTGGGTGTCAACCTTGACCGTAAGGTTTCTTGCTGAACACGTGAAGTTCAGGTGTTTCCATACATTTTGCATGCAGCAGAACTCCCTCTGGCCTTCTCTTGGAAAGTTCTGATGGTTTTTCTTAGCAGCAGTTTCTTGGGAAGCTTCGTTGTTGCTGCCAACCTCACATTGAAAATGCTGCCTAGTGCAATTAAAAGACATATTTTCATTTTTATTCTACTTGTAACATAGTCTTTATTTTTACATATTCTTTTCCATTGATTAGAAGTATTTCATGATAACATTTTAAATCTTCCACCACGATTAAGCCTCATTATTTACTATTGTATATGTGTGCAAAATCAATTTCTCTTTTAATTCTAAGCTGTTGTTTGTCCTATTTTCCCTGTAGCCAGTAAGAAATCCTTGACCTATTTCAATCACGACTACAAGGCTGATTTACAGGAAGTCTCCTTTGACCAGCAGGAAGTGAAGAAGATATTCTATGGGAGCTTTCATAAGGTCCTTATCAAGAGAGGGAGAAATGTGGCTCACGATCTCACTCTGGTCTGGGAATGTTATGCCAGCAGTGTGTGTTGTTCAAAGTGAGGAGAGATTATCCAAATGCTTTGCATCCCAATTGCCAGGGAACCGGCCAATCTCTTTGATATGCTGAAATTTATAATGGTAAAGAATTTAGGTTGGTTTCATGAGCAAAATGTAATTTCCACATATTGATTGCTTCCCTTTTTCCCCAGACACTCTAAATTCGAGGTGTTTTTTAGGTCTTAATAACCAGGAAAAATTTAAAAATAAAAAAATTTTTTAGGATTTCAAATTTTGGTGACAATTTAGTGCTGGGAGAAGAAAGGGGAGAATGTAGCCTTGTGAGAAAGCCACTTTATCACTCATAATAAGATGGATTTTTTTAGCTATCCGTGTTCTCAGAGCAAAGATATTGCACCCAAACGAGCAGAGCTCTTTCTCTCACTGTCAGTGGGGAGGTTCATTATTCAGTAGTTTTGAAGACTGAGTTATTAAATAACACAGCTCCAGAAAGGCTTCTCCAGGGAGAGGTGAGGGGATCAACAAGGGGAAGCGCGATGCTGCTCAGCAGACACTGCACATGCTAACACTTATTCCTGAGCCCCCTCGCTCCATTCCCTCATTAAAAACGCCCCACCAGTGCCAGCAGCAGGCTGGGAAGGGGGCAGAAGGCACTGCTGTTGGGAAGAGCCTCCCTCATCCCACCACAGAGCTCCAACACACCTTTTTCCACCTGCTGCCCAGGTGCACGTGGCCGTGAGCCCCTTCAAGGTCAGGCTCTATCTGGACTGTAAGAAAATAGCAGAGAAACCCATCAACACTGTCGGCAGCATCTCCACCGCTGGCTTCATCATGCTGGGAAAAGTGACCAGGACCAGAGGGCCCAGGAGCGGCTCCACGGCGGTGAGTCCCGGGAATGTGCTGCCGGAGAGGGCACGGCTTCCATCCGGGGCTGCCTGGGGTGGGCACAGGGAGAGGAGGGCCGTGCCACATCTCCCTCACTCTGGATGCCTCCCAACACTGCTGGGATGCACAGCTGTGTCCTGATCCCGCTGATCCCTGTGATTTTAATGAGCTTTCCCAGCACTGGCGGAGCGTGTTTGTCCCTCTCGCCTCCGGCCTTGCTCTGGGGACTGTGACGGGGGGCGGCCTGAGCGTGTCCCAGAGGTGCCTTTTGCTGCTGCCGGCATCCTTGGGGAAGCACAGCTCCTGCACTGAGATGCTGAAGCGCTCAGGAGGGTTTGGGAATTGCTTCTGTAAGGGAAGCTGTGCACATCAGCCCACACGGAGCAATGCAGGGAAAAGCTGGTGGCTGGAGGCAGCAGGGCCGGATGTGCCTCAGTCCCCAGCGTGTTTGGACGTGGCTGTCTGCATGCAAAAGAGGGGAAAATAATCTTCAGTGGAGAGGCCCTTTATCAGCTGCTGCTTGGAAAAAAAACCCCAACTCCAGCAGTGTGTGCCAGTCTGAGGGTGTGTCCTTACGGCATCACATGGAGCTGCTCCCTGGAATGAGGGAACGTGTGGACTCTGTGTCCTGCTCTGTGACAGCCCAGTGCACGGTCCTCAGGGCAAAAAGACCTTTTCCTGGCAGTCTGTTCCATTCTTACTCCCCTAAACAGGAGTGTTAATTATGTGCAGAATCAGTGGCAACTTCATCACTCACAAGGTTCTAGTGGGGCCGTAGGAAATAATTTACCACTGATGTGAAGCTTTTGCTCCTTGGCTCTGCTTTTAGATCTTGAAGTCCAGGGGAAAACAGCTCATGGGTGATTTATAACTCCCCTTGCCTCAAAGCAGTGCAGTAAAACCACTTTGTTCCATGTGCATCTCCGACTGCAAACTGAGAAGCAGAGGTGTGGGATATACCAGGAAAAAAGTGGGCACTGGAATTGCCTGTAAGATATGGGGTGCACTGTGTAATAAACCAGGGGACAGTGGTATTCAAGCAGTATTTACTTATTTCCTAAATAAATTCTGTGGCAATTTGACCACAAGCCTGTGGCCATCAAGGCAGGAATCTGTGCTTTCCTTGTCCCTCCCAAATTCTCCCTGCTGGCAGCTTAGCTAGACAGGTCTGGCCAAATAATGAACAGCTTTGTGCCCTCCCTTCTCCCGTTGCTTTTCAAGCACAGCAACGTTTCACATCTTCCACAGCTCTGCTGCCCTTGAGAAGACAGAGTGTCTCATTATTGGTTATCATGGAACCTTATTTAATTTAAGAAATCTTTAAATGCCACTTGATCTACAGGGCTCATCTATATCCCTATGCTGCCTGTCACCCTCCCTGGGCTGTACTGCTCGCTCCTTGTTAAATGCATGGAGTTAAAAAAAAAAAAAAGATGAGAAATGGTGTCAAGGAAAGAAAAATTAATCTCTGCCTCATTATTTTGTTTGGCTTTGTGCAGTGTGTGCTCTTTTGTTAATCAGACTGGGAAGATGTGGCTGTTGTGAGGGATGCAGTGAGCGAGACTGGTTGGGGTTTCTAGGGAGGGGATCACATCTGCCCTGGGGAATGCTGCTGCCACGTTTACTCTCCTCTCCATGCCCCAAGGGGAGCAAATCAAAGTTTGCTTTCCCATTTCGGCAGTGCTGAAGCCCAATTAGTTGAGAACCTGCTGCTATTGCAGGGCTGTGAGTAAACTGGAGACGTGGCCTTGCTGGGGTGAAGCTGCTTTGTTGATCTGCTTAGCAAGAGACCTGAGGGCTTGTGGAACACTCAGTCTGGGGGTTGTTTTCTTGTTTTGGCTTTTTTGGGGCAGAATTATAGTTGGGATCACATAGAAGAATCCTGTCAAATCAGGATTTGACACTGAAGATAATCACTGAAGATTATTTTTATCACCTGAACTTCATAAGATTTGGTGGTGGATCCTGGGTGCCAATGCTACTTTCTTATCAAACTCTCTTTTTTTTCCCAGTTCCAGCTGCAGTCTTTGCAGATCTTGTGCAGCAGTGTAGGGGCAGAGGAAGACAAATGCTGTGATCTCCCTGCACTGGTAAGGCAAGGGGCACCTCTCTGCTCTTTGACAGGAAACTGGGGGTGATGGAACAAGCCCATGGCACTCAAGTGACACCGCAAATGATTTTGATAGACTCAAGAGGGAAAGCATTTTTTCCCCCCTTTTCTCCTGGGAATAACATCAGTGTGTTTCTTGGTGAAGCAAACAAAACTATGTTTGCTTCAAAAAGAATAAAAACTTCAAATCCTGGTTCAGTGCTTGTCCTTCCTGTCACGACCTCCAGAGGCCATGACAGTCCTACAGCTCTGCTGCCATCTCAGCCCTGAGGCACAACACCCCCCACTCTCACTTTTCTTTTCAATACAGAAACCTGCTATGTGCAGTGTATAAATACTTAGCAAGGAGAAAATTATCTTCCAGTATGTGTTTTGCACGTTGCAGGCAGGGGTGGTTCATAATTTTTTGGTCTACACTCGTTATTTGACAGAAAAATAAAGCACTCGATTGCTCACAAAAATCAGTGGAGTAGGAAAAAATTCTGCTTTTCTTCAACTGAAGGACTGAATTGTGAAACATTGAGTGTGTTACCTGTGATCCATCGTGCTCTTGCTGTGCAGCTGCTCATGGCTTGTGGCTTGGTTTTGTTTCAGAGGGATGAGGAGACCTGCCCCACCTTGGCTCCTGCCTGTTCCTGCACTTCTGGGCGCCCAGGCCTGCCAGGACCTCCCGGGCCCCCTGTAAGTTCACCCTCCCTCCCAGGGTATTGCATGTGCTGGTGCTGCTTCATTTCTGGGGGCACGTTGGGCATGTGGATAACACTCCTGGGGCTCTGTGGGGTTTTAGAATCACAGAATCATTCAAGTTGGAAAAGATCCTAAATATCATTGAGTCCACCTGTTAATGAGGGCAGCCAAGCCCAGCACTAAACCATGTCCCCAAGTGCCACATCCACACACCTTTTAAATCCCTGCTCTGAGCAGCCTGTGCCAGGGCTAGACAGCCCCTTTGGTGAGGAAATGTTATCCTCATATCTAATCTAAACCTCCCCTGGTGCAACTTGAGGCCATTTCCTCTTATCCTATCTCAAGGAGCTTTGCCAGGGCAAGGCTGAGAGTTTCCCGTTGGATTTTGGATGGTGATGAAATGGGGAGATGCAGAGTTGGCAACACAGCAGCTGCAGCTGGGAACAGGCTGAGCAGCTCCTGGTACCACATTAATCCTCTTAGGAGAGGGGGACAGGTCACCCTCAGTGTCTGCAGAGATTTCATGGATTGGAGGCTCTGAAATTCTCTGCAAATTTAAATTAAAAAACAACTCACCACAAAACCCTCCTATCTGGGTCCTATGTTAAATTGGAGCCTTGTAAGTGTCTGTGTGGGTGGACAGTGTAAAGGGAAAGGGGAGACTTAGCAATCCTGTCTGCCCCAAAGCTCTCTTTCTTTTCAGTGAATGTCACCTGCAAGAAAACCCTGAAGAAATGAGGGGGAAGAGAAAACAGTCATTACATATGCAGTATGCTCAGGGATAGAGGGCATAAATTCTGCCCTATCCATTATGGATGCAGGAAATTCTTCATGGGCTTAAATCACAGGAGAAAATATTCTTGTTAAACACTAGGAAGCAGTAACCAAAAAATTCGCTTTTTGAACGTTTGGGGAAAAACATTTTACTTGCACAAACCAGCTGAAACCTGACAAACAGCCTGTCCAGAGCACCTCCGTTCAGACACTCCAGGTGCTCTTCTCCTGGAAAATAACCATTATAAAAACATTTGCCGCCTTTCTCAAGTGAAAAGGTCTCACATCACCTCCTCCATTGCCCTGTGGTTTAGCTGTGAGTTCAGTTCTGTGCAAGGCAAGTGCCTCATTCCAGAGTAATTACTTGCTCATTCCGGTGGAAGTTTAATTAACAGCACACTCCACTGTCACAGTTTGCTCCAATATCCTAAGTGCGTAATTACCAGCTTGCATTGCCCTGTGGTTTAAGCAGCTCCACAGACAACTCCTTGAAGAGCAGCACTCTCTAAAGCATTAGAGGAAGTCACGTTTTGACACATAACCTTCTCCTCACACCACTAAACCCTGGGTAATTTGCTGCAGTTGCAACAGCACTCATTGCTATTTTTAACACTCCAGTTAGCAAGACTATGTCCCACCTTGTATTTTTCACTGTCCTTAATGAGTGTTTCTGACCAGGTCCAGCTGACTTCTGAAATGAATTTCTGGGCACTTCTGAGAACACTTTTCCCAAAGCTCCCTGCCTGTGCTTCCATCAGTTTTTTAGATTCATGAACAGCAACGTTCAGATTAAGATGTAGAAAATTCAGACAATACCAGTTCATGCCAGCAGGTTGGTCTCTTCTCCCCACCCAGAGTTAGGCAGAGGCAGAGCTAAGCCAGGTCTCCCAGAGCCAGCTGCTGTCCCTGATCTCAGCACATGTCTCTTCTCTGGGGTTGGTAGTGTAAAACCCAGCAGAGTCCCAAAGAAGTGTAGATGTGCGCACCCCTTCATTGCCTTCTCAAGTGTCTTCCCATGCCCATATGTGGCGTTGTCTCAGCATGGATTCACTGAGGGAGTTGGAGGGAGGTTGAACAGGTTGAAACTTCATCTCTCCCTGCTGGGGGTGAGTGCAGTGTTCCCACTGCTGGTCACGGAGGGGCTGGGCAGTTCCTTTCTTCTTCCCTTTTCTGCGTTTCCTGGATGACTCCATTAATTTTCGTCTTACCTCTATGTGATGTGAGCTCTGTGGGGCAGGAAACATCTTTCATTGTGTGCAGCAAAGAGCACAAAGTTCTGTCCCACAGGCTCCTGGTTACAGTGCAATAAAAATGATGATGTCCTTCGTGTCCCACCGGCAGGGCAGCCCTGGGAGGAGAGGACCTCAGGGGGAGCAGGGGGAGCCAGGACCCAAGGTGAGTCCTGCAGACCCTCTGTTAGTGCAGCTGGATGTGTTCACTCCTGGTCTGAGCTGGACCCCTTAGGCTGGGGACTGTCCCACTGCACCCAAACAGAGTCTTCACAAGACATCAAGGAGGATGGGATCCCTTATTATTAATTAAATGCTCAGTTGGGCTTTGGAAATTGAGATGATGAGCCTGATTGTGCTGAATTAATGCAATGAATGTGGTCAGCAGTGTCCTCTGAGAGCAGCCGTGCTGGGACGGGGTCAGGCTTTGTGCTGTGCTCGTTGTGGCTGCCAAGCCCCTGGAGCAGACAGACTGGTACTGCTCTGGGGTGAGGAGGGTGAGGAGGGAGGCAGAGCAGGAACCACAGCCCTGAGGTGAGCATGAGGAGTGGCTGGGTCTGAATCCTCAAACCTTGGGGATGGGAGCAAACCCTGGTTCAAGTGTTTGTGTCTCCACGGATCAGCACAGGGCAGAGCCAGAGCAGCCCACTGGTCCCCTTCTTTGGGAGGACATCTGGGAAAGCAGCGTGGTTACAGGGGACAGGTTTGGGGGAAGGAATGAGAATGGATGCAGATCACAGAATTGCGTTAAGGAACGCTTCCCTTTGCTCTCTGACCACCTTGAATAACAGGAATAACTGCTTGGGAAGGTGAATTGTGCTCTGCAAAGCACTGTCTGCAGCTTTGCTGTTTGCTGCCATGAAAGATGAACCAAAACCTTGGACCTAAAAGATGAAGGGACCTGAGGTCACTAGGGATGCCCTCACTGTCCCAATTTCATCTTGAATCCCACAGATGGTTCATGCTGACCCAGGTCGTGCAGTGCAGCCCATGAGGACAGCGGGCACCAACCTTCTCCTTTCCTTATGATTGTTTTCTTGCCTTTGGTTTCAGGGTGAGCCAGGCCCACCTGGACAAGTAGGACCAGCGGGTCCCAGTGGCCAGCAAGGCTCTCCAGGCTCCCAGGGAATCACGGTTCAGGGTCCTGTGGTATGTGACCTCTTCCACTGCCTTCATTTTGTCACTTGCTCCTTGCAGTTAGAACAAGTCTCAGAAACGGGTGTCCGTGCTGTGATCTGTGTGTTTCCATCATCCTTGCTAACAGCTGAGCAGCTGCACGAGGGAGAGACGACAATCTGTGGTGTTTTATGCTGACGAGGCTCTGCACTTAAATCATTCTGGCCAAAGCCTGCTTTTGTCCAGACTCTCCTTAATGGGCTTTTATTGAAAGCAGCCCAGTGGGGTCCCTTCCAACTCAGGATATTCTATGAATATTCAGGCGTTTTTCTTTCCAGCGATCGTCATTGCTTGGCGGGGAGTAGTGGTGAGGGCTGCAGCATGCATGTCTGGGATGGCAGAATCCCCGTGCACATGCTGTGGCTGTAAATGACCCTGGAACGCTGCAGGGAGCAGGAGTGACCTGGGGCATGGATGTGGAGCAGCAGGATGCTGTTTGCCTGAAAGGGTGCTGCCATATACCCAACTGTATGCTTCTGTTTCAATCCAAGGGACCACCAGGAATTAAAGGAGAGAAAGGAGACACTGGAATCCCTGGCATGCAGGTAATGGTAAACACCATTCCTTCTACTTGTCCCAAAGATTTGCCCTTTTTTTCTGAGTAACTACTTTAAGCAAGACTGAAAAGTCATAGAGTTGTTGCTGTTGTCTGCTTGGGAATTCTCTGTGGTTTTGGAATGTCATCATTTGCCCAAGGGAAACTGAGTATAAGAAAGATAGACCTATCTGGAAGCTAGATATGATGGATTTAAAGCTGGGATAACAGTCCTTGCTCTGTGTCATGAACAGTCCTTGCTCTATTTAATGAATAATTCTGTTTCTTCTTTGACCTTTTTCTTCTGTCCCCTGTCACAAGATGAATTAGGGCAATGACGATCAGATGCTGACTTTACCCAGCCATTCTGATTTACAGGGCATTCCTGGTGTGCAGGGAGCTCCAGGCAGGGATGGACTCCAAGGAGCAAAGGTAAAACACCTCACCCTGAGGTTTAATGCATGGGTGCCAAAAAATCTGCTGTGAGTGTCCCAGCAAAGACCCAAAACACCCTAATGCATTCAGTGCAAAAGTGAGTGGTCTTTTCACAAAGCCAGAGAGACTGGGGAAAAAAAACATGGGATCATTTTAATTTTGTCCAAATTTGAGCAGGTGCCACCCTTCTTGCTGCTTGACAGATGCATTTTTTACTCATTTTTAGCAAGTTCCTGCTAAAAGCAGCATGTGGGAAAAGTATCTCACCGCTTAATGAAGTGCTTTAGAATGCTCTCATTAGTAAATGGCTGGATTTGGCTTTGCAGGGGGTGAGGGGACTAGAAGGCACAGCTGGGCCTCCAGGACCTCCTGGACCAAGGGTGAGTACTCACTGTGAGTGATGGACGCCAAAATCTCTTCCTCAGCGGAGCTCTGTGGTTTCATCTGGAAGTGTCAGGGCAGAACCCCATCCCAGGGTGCCTTGGGGAACACGTGGCAACTTGTGCAGGTGCCCCCTACTCCCAGTGCAAGAAGAAGAACCTCGGCTTCCTCTGACGAGTCCTGAGGAAGGTTCATCCCAGCAAGGAGATTTTTGTTTTGCTGTTTTCACTTTCCTGGCGCTACTGTTTTCCAACTGTTGGTTGAGTTGGAGGTAATTTGGCCTGTTAGGCCGAAATCAGCAGGAGCTGGAGGATGCAGGCAGTGTGAAAGATTTCCCCCTACGTCACTGCCAGTACCTGCTGCCAGGGTTGGGTGTAGGTGGGTGTATTTGCACTCTGTTGTGCCCAGGGTAGCAGAACCTTAAGATCTGTTGATTTACAGCTGCTGATTTGAAGGCACCACAGGTACACTTCATTTTACACGGGAAACTGAACCAAATTTGGTTTTAGTTGATGGATGGTGGACCTGATAAGTTACTGATTCTCACAGCTGAATTTCACAGCTGAATCTCACCACTGAATTATAAGGAATTTGGCAGTGGTTGTGCTAAGTTATTTACGGGAGCTAAGGTTGAATTCAGCTCATAACTTTGACTTGTTCATCCCGGGAAGATGCAGAGCTGGCAGGGCTGAGTCTCAGCTTTCCAAATACAAGGAAAGCACTGTAGCCTTCAGAACAGGCTCTGAAAGCTGTTCTGGGGCTGCCTGGAAAGCTTTTTTCATTTTCACTGTTCAGAAGAGTTGTTTATCTCCACTGAGTTTAAACGTAATGGGGGGAGATTATAAAACAAAGCATTTCTACTAGTTGTTTTTGGCTTATTTTTTCCTTCCCTATTTGGGCACAGAAAATTCACTGAGAGGAGATGACCACAGAAGGCACTTCCCACTCTTTAAGCTGCTGTTACTGTTGTAAACTATGAGGGGCCAACACAGGCTCTAACAGAAAAAGGAAACAACCATGTGGTATTGGGAGGCTGAAGAAAAGGGTTGTGCTCTAGGCTGTGTCTAAATCTGAATAGATCTGAAGGTTCTTAAGCCTGTAGGGTATACACTACATTGGAGTTTGTTGGTAAAACTCAGCTTTTCTGGCTTGGCCATAATGGAGGTAGTGATAGGAAATGATGTGAACATGACTCATCCATGCTGTGATCTTAACAGTGGGCTCGTGGCTGGACAGGAAACTTAAGGCTACTGTTCTCTTTCTAGAGTCCTCCAAACTCCAGCTGCTGGTGCCCCTGGAGCCCCTTGAACAGAAAAAGAAGTTAGGAAATAACTGGACTTTTAACCTGTATTGTCTGCAGGGTTTCCAAGGGGCGACAGGCACCCGAGGCAGCAGTGGAGAGAAGGGACCCCCGGGAGATGTTGGGCCAACAGTAAGTTTGTGCTTTTGGGTCTGAAAGAAGGCCAAGACATGGAATAATTGAATGGAAACAAGCTGTTCCCACCGCTCTTCTCCCTCAAAGTCTAAAGAATGGTTTAAATTCACACTCCACCTTCCTAAGGTGATGTCTGGGTGTTCAAAGTCCAGGCTACTAAACTGTGGATAAAGCATTCAACAAATCCCAGCTCCCTTTGCCCTCTGTAGATTCACAGCCTACACAAAATCCAACATCCAAACGAATTTCTGGTGTGAGATTCTAGACTAAAGCAAGAGTCAGTCCTGAGCTGGAGCAGCCAGCACTGAGCTTGTAGGTGCCACCTCAGATCCAGATGTCACAGGTATTTTTACTCCTCAGGTGTTAACAATCACCTGCCCTGTTGGGAAATTTGTTCTGAAATCGCATCTGAAAAATTTCTGCATCCCTGTTGATGGTGTTTATGCTCCTGCTTCACTTACTGCTTTATTATTCTTTTTTCTTAAAAAGAAAAGAAAATGTTCCCATGAATTTAAAGCTCTTCCAGTCACTGTCCTGAGGTCAAGGAAACAACAAGAGTGTGAGAAATAAACTTTGTGTTCCATGTTCCACTAATGTAACACACATCCCCACCGTTTGGTTTTTTTTCTGCTCTTCCTTTCCCTAGACTTCTTTAATTTTTATGTTTTTTTTCCTGTAGGGGCTGCCAGGTCCGAAAGGAGAAAGAGGAGAGAAAGTGAGTTTTTCTGGTGCCAGCTAACACTGTCAGTGCATCCAACACTCAAAAGAGTGGGTGTGGTAACCTGATTTGCAACCTTTGCTTACAAATATAAGGCAAAACTCTCCAGTGTGGAATGTGCCCGTTGCTTGTTGCCTTTCCATTCACCTGCACGGGCTGGTGGGATAGAAATAATCCCACAGCAGTCAGGAGCTCCTTTGTATCACTTGCAGTAATGAAGCAGAAATGTCAAATGCAAATCCATTCCTTGCTGAGAAGGAAAAAAACCAAACCCACTTGGCTTCACTTGTTGTGGTTTAATGTGTTGTGTAAGGGAACTCATTTGTAATAATCATTGTGCCCAGCACAGAGCCTTGGTGGTCAGGACATCCACCCTGCCTTGGGAGGTTATTTTGTTGGGAAAAGAAGTTTTTCAAGTTTTTCTCATCCTGACTTTTGGTTAAATTGACATGCCATGTCTTTCTAGGAGTCATTGCCAAAACTGATTTCTGCAAATTAGGTTTCAGACAGGGCTGAGGTGCTTTTGTCTCAAGTTAATGCCTCGGTATTATAATTTTTACAGCATTCTCCTTTCAATCCCACCAGCTTTTCCTTTTCTAGACATTGTTTTTTACATTGGAACTTTCCATTTCCCCCTCCCTCGGGTGTTGTGCAGAGCAGATTTTTTAAGCCTGGATTATCTGCAGTGATCCAGCCAGAGATGTATGTTTTATAAACATTTCTGGAAGTACGTGCATTAGGTATGAATTTTCACAGTCAGTGTTTATTTTTAAGCATGTTTGTGCATTTTTATCACTTTCCCCTACTTTACTAAAACTTTCTAAAGGGCTCCTCGTATATGATTTATTCAAAATACAGTAAGAATCAATATTCATAAAAGATGGAGTCAAAGATAGGACGTTGTAATATCTGATCATACTAAATGTTTTACATATCACAGAACACTGAGTTATAGACTTAGCATCTTTTTTGATAAAATTTGAGGGTGAAATTTGCTGTCCCTATTTTGGTAGCTTCGGTAATTATTTAGATTCGGTCTGGGCTTTTTGATGTGCAGGAGAAAAGCAATTATTGATGTTTCCAATTTCAATTTTCTGGTTTCAGAGCTTTGTGATAAATAAATAGAGCTGCATTTCACAGTAATTAATATCTCTGAAACTCAAGCTGAGAAAATGAATGGGCAGAAAGCTACCATGCATTATGGTATCGATCTCTTTTAAAAGATATTAATACTTCCTTTTTTTTTCTTAATTTAAAAAAAATGCTTCATTTTAGGGGGAACCACAGTCCTTGGCCACAATTTACCAGCTCGTTAGCCAGGCTTGTGAGAGGATGATTCAGAGTGAGTATAAACCAGCCCAGCTCCTGAGTGACAGGGCAAGGGATGGCTTTAAACTGAAAGACAGTAGATTTATATTAGATATGAAATTGTTCCCTGTGAGGGTGGTGAGGCCCTGGCACAGGTTGCCCAGAGAAGCTGTGGCTGCCCCATCCCTGGAAGTGTCCAAGGCCAGGTTGGATGGGGCTTGGAGCATGCATCCTGGTCTGTGGAAGGTGTCCCTGCCTGTGGCAGGGGGTTGGAACAAGATGAGCTTTAAGGTCCCTTCCAAGTCAAACCAGTCTGTGATTCTGTGATCCTATGACTCTCCAGCAGTGGAAAACCAGAGGAGAGGCAGCCTGTGATCCCAGGAGCTCCTCCATCCTGTGCTCCGCACCAAGAATAACAAATGTCCCATCACAGGCTCTAGGTGCTACATTGGCTTTATTGGGTGGCATTAGCACAGAGACCTGTGAAATATTTATTTGCTAAAACCTTTGGTATTTTGCAAAGCCTCCTTTATTTTTTACATGGAAAAGCTTGAAACTAATTTGAGAGAAATTATTCTTTCCGTGACATGTGCTGATTCCTCTTGAGACGAGGCATTTTTTGTAAAGTTCCTGTGCTGTGAGGTGTGAAGAGCCATGGTTTGTCTAAGGTCAGGCAGCAAAGTCATGACTCAGCTGCCCATCTTCATCTTCTGGCTTTCTCAGTTTGGACTGACAGCCTTATAGCACTACCTGATCATTTTAAGCACCTTTTTGAACAAAATCCTTTGATTTTCATCTCTCTTCTGAACTTCCCAGCCAAGGAAACGTTTATTTTCTGTCTTGCATTTGCAGCTCATGTGTTGAAATTTGACTCATTCATTCATGAACATGCAAGGAAGCCAGTTCCCATTTGGCAAGAAAGGTTAAAACCAGGAGAACCAGGACCACCAGGTCCTCCAGGTCCCCCTGGGAGCAGTGGAGAAAGAGGAGAGAACGGCACCCCAGGACAGCCAGGCAAAGATGGGTACCCAGGGGAGAGAGGTATGACAGAAGTGTCTGTAAGTACTTTTTACAGTATCTTTGATACTTTAACTAAACGTTTCAGTGCTTCAAGCACTACTGTAAAGATAATCCATGATATGATCTCATTTCATTGCTGTTTTCCTTTTGGGCTTCTCAGTTCTAGGAGGAGGCACCCAAGTTACGCATCTCAAAGAGCAGGGAGAAGCCAGATGCAGCCCACTCTATTTTCAAGCTCTGCATTGAGAGGAAGGCCAGTTTGGTCCTGTTTGTAGATTTAGGGGGATGAAGAGTTTAATTTTAGAGGGCAGGAGGCTTTCCCTACAGAAAGGCAGAAGAAGCAGCCATTTGGGTGAACAAATGGTGGTGGAACAGATCAGCTTTGGGCAGAAATGAGCAGTGTTGGAAAACACTGACAGAAGGCATGAGGCAACTGAAGCAATCTTGAAAGGGGAAGTAGGTTCCTGGAGCAGTAGTTTCAGCAATGAAAGACTCAGGCATGACTAAAGGAATAGGTTAATGCAATCTCAGAAGTGGCATCAGTTTTTGCACACGAATGAGTGAAAGGTGGGAAGATGTTTGGCTTGGATTCGCAGATAATGTTTGTCAGTGGCTCAACTAATTGTCAAAATAAAAAGAAAAACATTGGTTTCAGCAGTGTCCTAACACCTCAGAGTAACTGGAAATGTTCTGTTTAACTCCCTCCTCCTGCAGTAACCAGTCTTAGCTGGTATCTGCAGATCTCATCAAAATGTCACTTCAGAGAAAAGGGAGTAACAACCTGCAGATTTTTCCAGCCTGTCGAGCAGGAGATGGGATAAGATAGATCTCAATGAAAAAACACCTTGAAGACATGGCTGATCAAAATATTTTCTTCTTAAAACAATGAAAATTGTATTTTGTCGAAATGTACCTGTTTCTGTGAGATGTACTGGTTTCACAAGTAATGTAACATGAAAACAGCAATCCTGACTAGCAGCACCTGGTCAGAAACAGCTCAGCTTTGGGATTTGTTTGATGCACGTGAAGAGCACAGAGGTGGGCCTGACCCTCGGGCTGGTGCAGTAACACTGTCACTGTGAGCTTCTCCGTGAAAAAGGTTCATTCCTACCCCTCTTGGGCTGCAAATCAGTGCTACTTGGATCAAAGAAATGCCCAGACTGAAGGAAAGGAGATGGATGTTTCCCAGTGTTGCCAAGGGCTGTGACTCCACTTTGACACGAGGGGAGCTTCTGTTCAGGGTAAAATGCAAAATGCAGTGAAGCAACTCTTATCTCTTATCTGTGATTAGGTGCCCCAGGGCCCAAAGGAGAAAAAGGGATGTCTGGAGCCAGTGAGGAAGGGAGCCCAGGACCCAGAGGCAGAACAGGTAGAGTGACCACAACCTCTGTGTACTGACCCAGCGGGGCCTTGTGATGCCCCAGCTCTCAGATTCAAAATACCATCCAGCTGTAGGATCGCTGTGGTGAGGTGGAATTCCCACTGTTGGCAGCATCCTGATGGTTCCTCTCTGCTAAGATGCAAGAGGTTACTCCAGGCAGCTTCTTCCCTCTGGTCCCCATTCCCAGGTGATGATGTATTTTAAGGACCTGAGACACATCCAGGGAGTTTTAGTTTTGCTGCCTTTTTTTCATGCAAGACCAGATGCTCGGGGGAGAGAAGCTCTGAAACTTCAGCTTGTGAGACATAAGGGTTTGTGAGTAATCTGTTAGGATTTGGAATACTCCTCCATCCTGATCCCTGCTACTTGGAATCTGTGGGAAGTTTGCCACTGACATAACAAGCCAGGCACTGTCAACAGAGTGTAGTCAAACATGTTCTTCTTCGTTTAATTTTGTTATAGTTGAGATATAAATACACAAAAACCAGTGACTCTGGGGTGTATCCTGGGGTTAAGGTTATTCTCTGCATTGACATGTAGGTGGACTTTGGATTCTCATAACCAGGCTCCATTTTTAGCCAAGCTGGGCACCCTTAAGGTCAAGAATAAGCCCTCTGGTTACTGGGAATCAGAAAATCTTTTCCAACTGGCAGCTCCTATTTGTCCACCGAAATGAGGAAGCAATGCTCAGAAAATTAACTGCCATGTAGGATGGAGGAAAATACAGAAGAGGTTTTACACTGAAGCAGCTAAAGCAGGTGTGCTACATCTTACAGTGCTTCTCCTCCTTCAGGCCCACCAGGAGAAGTTGTGCAGGGGAAACCAGGTCCGAAGGGTTACCCTGGGAATGCTGGTCCTCCAGGTTTCCCTGGTGTCAGAGGGCAGCCTGGGCAGCCTGGATATCCAGGGGGCTGTGATGTCTCTGGATGTTATGAGCCCAATAGAAGAGGTAAGTCCTGTAAGAAAGTCTCAGTACAAAAGTTACGAATTTATGGCTGGTCTCTGGTCACTTCTCTTGAGCCAGGCAGAGACCTTTGTTCACCCTTCAGGCGCCATCAGTCCTGCAAGAGCCTCCTCTGCAAAGCAAGCAGGGTGATTCACGTGCAATCCATATGGATAAAAGCCAGTTCCATGGGCTGTTCCTCAGCCATCCTTCATGGATTAACACGTAACTGCAGCAGCAGTCAAGCAGGTGGAGTGGTCCTGGGGGATCAGTTCTTCGTGTCCCCAGCAGTGTTTCCGTGGTGGATGGAGAGGAACAATACCTCAGTTCTTACATTCACATTTCATGGAGGCTCAGTGGCACAAAGACCTGGGCAAGGAAGAAATTCACTGGCACGGAACAAAAGATTTACAAGGGAAAAAGGATTAATTCTGTGCCATTCCTTCTCAGACCCTGACACTGATTTATTCATTTGCTCAGTGGCCTCATCCTTTCCACACACAGATTTCATCCCCTGATGGCTGGGGCGGAGGCAGCTGAAGACATTGCTGTTCCCTGGAAATCTCTGGATGAAAACTCCACGCACTCCAAAAGAAGCAGCAGCCCGAATGCCAGATGTGCTGTTTGTGTTTTTTTGATGCCCCATCGTTTCTCTATGGACAAGTCAATCAAACACCAGAGCCCCCAGCCCAGCCTGTGTTTGGGTGAGCTGTCTGTCTGCACAGCTGCAGTGCTCGAGCTTACGCTGCACGTCTCACGGCAGGACAAAAAGGCACAGCTGGACATCCGGGCTGACAGACTTGTAAGAAAAAGAAATACTGTATTGAAATGCTCAGAAATAACAGATAATTTCTGCCCATTTGTCTGCCTGTGGTTTATTTTTGTCAGTTTTTGTCCTGTGTCCTCAGCACGGAGAAAAACAGCACCTCACGCCCAAAGAGGCAAATCTGCTGGAGCAAAACTGTGTTTGCTGTTGGCTGACAAGGTAACAAAGTCTAGCTCAGTTTGGCTGTTTCTGCTTTTGGCAGAACGCTGATGGTTTCCTTGCAGGGGTGTTATGAGCACCAGCATTGCAGCCAGAACCACCCTACTGGGGTGTGACAAACCCCAGCACTGCTCAGCCTCCTTCTCTGGGGCTTGTAACTCAGAGCTTTACGTGAGTCACACACCTGAGAGAAGCTGGAGATTAACCTACTGCCTTTTCCATCTCTCCCTTTCAGCCTGAACTGCTGCTTTGCATTTTATCAGGTAGAGTATTGAATGGCTGAGTGTGGCTTTCACCTGTGTGACATGGAGGTAATTGTCACGTCACAGCCCTTCCCTTGCCATCATCCGAGTTATCTCTGCAACAAACCATGCAGATACTGATAAAAATGTACCTCCTTCTTTGCAATCACTACTTCAGGCTGTGCTTGATCACTGCCTGTAACCTGCCCCTGCTTCACAAACAATCCTTTCCGAACTCCGATTTAAACCTGCAGCAACAAAATATTTCATTTTTTGCTGAAGCGGAGTGACACAAAAAGTATCAGCACAGATTTTTAGAAGCTGTTAAGGAGTAAAAAATGGAGCATCATGCATATTCCTGTGCATTTAGTCTGGATGTGGAATTTCTGTAGTTACAATCAGGCTGGCAGCTGGGTGTTCATCCAGCTATAGCCAACCTTTGGAAACTTAGCAGCAAATACATCACAGTTAAAAGTAGATTGCCACATCCATACCAAGGAGAAAGAGGTTTACCCTAAGAAAATTACGGGTTTTAGGCAAGAAATCCAAATATTATTTTTTCTTGTCATTATGGAAAAATCCTATAGAGATAAGAAATTCTGCTGAAGGAATATTGGAACATGTCAGACTTGTGTGGGAGCCACCTTACAACGAAAGTCACAGAAAATCTGATTACTGCATCCTGTAAGTATTTAAAGTAGTCCTTGGCTGTATGTATGTTCATTCTCCAGAAACTCCCAAGAATTCATATTTTCAGTGTGACATACAATCCCTTTGGAAAATGCACAGAAATACCACTCTGATAGAAATGGCATTTCTGTTCACTTTGGAGCTCTCCAGAGTTAGCTTGACATATAAAACAGAAATCTGTTAGCTCAGATGAAGTGTTGCAGGCAAAGATCCAGTCAGAAGAAAAAAGAGAGGTCAGAGGAGCTGAAGGTTCCAGCACTCTGGGAACACAATGTTTGGAAGAGACACATTCCCAGGGACACCCTGCATAAGTGTTGTGGAGTTGCAGGTGTTTCTGTTTATACAGGTCAAAGAGCTTTTGATCTGTGTTTCCTCAATTCCTTGGAAAAAAAACCCAAACAAACTCAAACTTGTTTTAGGTTGGTTCAGAATGGTTCTGGATTTAGCCCTGGGTGTAAACCCCAAAGCTGTGATAACTGGCAGGTGGAAGCAGTGAGCAGGAAAGGCAAGGAGGTAAGAGGGATACCTGCACAGCAGAACTGAAAATTGTCCCCATGAAATGCTCACAAAGTGGGGAAGGTGAGCAGGTCAGTGAGGAATATCTGCATTTGCAGTAATTCTGCTTCCTTTCTGACTTAAATCGGTGCAGCCAAGTTCCCAGTTCTGAACTTGCTGCTCTGCCTGTTCAAATCCAGTAAATTCCAGCTGATTTTAGATAGAGCTCCTTTATGTTGCTTTATCAACTGTTTTTGAAAATTGCTGACATCCCCTCACTGCCTGTCTTAGGATTTGATCCCTTTTGATAGAATTTCATATGATACTTGCTTTTGTCTGATTATGTCAGATACGACAGGAAGGGTCAGACTTTAACAAAACTGGGTCCCAGAAGGGCCATTGATTAGGAGACAGACAACCTGCACAAACAACTTGTCCATTTATCTCCCTAAACTTTGTCCCATGAGTGGTTTTATTTACCTGAAATCAAGGATGTTTAGTCCATGTAGTGTCACAGAGCGTGTGCCAGTGCTTTGTTACCCAGTTCCTTGAGCCAAGGAGCATTTCTGCTGGGAGATTTTAGGCACTGAGAGTGTGCTAATCCAAAAAATAATTCTTTCAGCAGCTGGAGAAACACAGCAGCCCTAAAGGTGGAGGTGCAGGGAGGCTTGGGAGACTCTGCCCAGCCCAAATTGCAATTCCCTCCTGTCAGTGAGCACAGAAACCAGCCCTTTGCAAGCACCAATCCCCCACACTCTCTGCTGAACACAACCTGTTGTTTTCCTTCTTGTGCTGTTCTTTCGCGTGCTTTGTACTTTCCCCTCCCCAATTACCATTTTTAGTGCTAGCTGTGTTTGACACAGTGTCATTCATTAGCAATGCAGCTTAAAAAAATCTCCTGCAGTTCTTTCCTTAGTGGGGACTTTGCTCTTCGTTATAAAAAATTAATATATCCTGTGAAAACCCAAAAGTTCCTACTATTTTTTGTCCTTTGCAGATCAATACCTGTTTCCCTGCCTTCTCTTCAGTCCTTATTAAAATAATTTATAGTGATTTATTCATTCTTACCACTGCCCTGAAGTAATCAGTTCCAGACTTTCTTTTTCACACCATGTGTAGTGTGACATTTCTTCTTTAAGACTTCTATCCTCCAGTCCTTAAATTGTGATAAATTTAGATTTTTATTCCTGCTGTAGAGCTTGACCCACCTGGTGCATCTGGATTCTGGCAGAGGCTGAGGACCTTTCAGTGATAGATATTTTTGCTACAAGCACTGTTTTAAGGCGTTATATTGGTCCCAGGAGTAAGATACAACAGCCACAGAGGAGTAACAAGCAGAAAAGGCTTTTCCATGACCCAACAGCTTGGCCGGACCAGAGTTAAAGGGCTGGAAACAAAAAGACATCCTGGGAGAGGATGAAGGTCTCATTAATGGACGTCACTGAGGTGGGGAGGGCCAGGTGGGGCTGTTATGGGGGTGTTTTAATTAGTACTGTACATGAAATCCTGCATTTCACACCTGCATCTTTCTGCCCCTCTGTCTCTACACCAGTGGATTTCCTGGAGTCCAGTTTCTTGGTAAATGTCTGGAGAAACTTATCCAAAAGGGAGGTGGTATAAGCTATGTGGATTAGCTCATTGAGGAATGAGATGGAAAACAGTCCTGGAAATGCTGCGGAAATGAGGATTACATAGTTCATCCTACCAGCCAGCTGCAGATAAAATACCCTGCATCCTCTGTGGCTGGGAAGATGATCTGGACAAAGTGAGCATTAGGGTTTCAGATGGAAGAGGATGTAGGGAAAAACAGAACTATGGAGGGAACTGAGGTTGTTGCAATCAGTTTTCTTCCATTCATGCCCAAAGGAGCTGTACTGGTAGGGATACAATCTCTCCTGCACAAGTAAAACAGAAAAGATCAACATCTATATCTGCTCTCCTTGATGCCTTTGGAGTCTCTGAGCTTCGTTTTGCACTCCTGGAACTGAAAACCATTTGCTTTGCTCTGGGTCTCTCCCAAGACACTTTTAGAGCTATTGCTGTATCCCACTCTTGCTTCCTCACTCTTCTGATGTCAGCTTGTTCACTCAAGTCTTGGGAATAATTTCTGAGCTGGGAACATTACAATTGCCAACAGTCTGGCTGCATGCATTTTCCTGGAGTCTTTCATATGCTAAAAACCTCTCTTTGTGTTTCATGGGTTTGAAATAGCACAATTATTCATTATTCTACAGTTATAGTCTGGTTCATGTCCCAGTTTTATTCCAGTTTCTGATCATTGAATCCTGTGGAGGGGTAGCATCCTCCTAAACACCCTCTGAGATGGAATAACCTATCCAAGAAAGAGTGGGCACTGTTGTTTCTTAGTTTCTCCCCTTAGAATTTACAAGGAAGCACATCAGCAGCAAACCCAAGAATTTATTTGAACTTTAACCTGGGGAACTACTAATGCAACATGAGAAGAAATGTAGATATCACTGTATGAAAAATATTACGACATTAGCAAAGCAGAGAATGCCAGAGACCTGCCCTACCCCAGCTTCTCCCCAAACACCAGTGACACCTTTGTAACTGGTTTCAGCTGTCACTTCTCATCTTGTCCTGCCGAACCCTGTGATCCAGCAGCGGCACCGACTCTTCGGGGACACAACCACGTCCTTAAGCACTCTTAATCACACCTGATACTTTTGATGTGCTAATGGAGCTCTTTCCTCCTCCTCCTGCATGACAGGGCCGTTCTGGCAGGAATTTCATGTTGTGCTCTGTTCCAGTCCCAGTGCCACGCTCCCCTTGGGGTGCTGCCCTTCACACTCTGTGCACTGGCTGTAACTCTGAGCAGAAAAGGTGAAGATTGGAGATGGGCCCTTTGCTGTGAACAAAGTGCAGCCTGTGCCTGTCCCTGCTGAATTTCCCAATACGCCACCTGAAACATTTGGCTCTTAATCTGTCCTTAAATCTTTATCCGTTCTCCTGGTGCCTCCAAACCTTTCCCTTCTGCTCTCAGGGGCCCAGCAGCAGCTCTTGCTCTCCAGCCACCCTGGGCTGGCTTTGGCCGTGGCTCTGCTGCTGCCCAAGCCCGTGTTTGCTGGGGGATGAGAGCAGAGACTCGAGCTGCTGCTGACTCCATCCCAGCTTGGAAAAGGCACGTGGTTTTATTGCTAAAAATGTGCATGCACAGCCAAGCCTCCCACCTGCTCCGTTGCTAGAGGTTCTCATGTGTTCAGGAGGAGGAGGAGGAGGAGGCAGCAGGAGCTCTAAGCAGCCCTCATGGCCATTGCTGCAGTAGGATGCCCCTGACCCAGCAGTGCCCAGGGTCACAAACCTTCCACCTTCCTGACCATTTTGTCAGTGCACTCCCAATGTGAAAAGGTGCTGGAGAGGGCTCAGGCTGCCCCCGTGACCCCGTCGTGCCTGTGACAGGCCGAGAGGCAGCCCTGCTGTGTCACAGCCCTGCTCTCAGACTGCAGCTGTGCTGGTACATTGATGCACTAGACCTTGAAGATGTTCGACTGTTTGTTTTCCTTTCACTGCCATAAGCAAACTCACTGACTGTGAAAAGGGATAAATTAGCATCTCCAAAGGCTGAGTCTCTCTTCATTCTGAAAACAAGCAACGAGGAGCAGCAGCTCGGGCTCCCCCATCCTCCCTCCCCGTGCTGTGCCAGCACAGCTCTTTGTGGAACTGGCCCAAACCACGGCTGCTCTGGTTTTTTTGTGAGCCAAACAGATTTCAAGCACTTGGCTGAGCCTGTGAACACGAAGGTCAGTTGTAGCTTCTTAGATGAGGCCTCACAGGCTGATCACTGCATTGATTTTTAACCTGTGCTGTTCGGGGCTGAACGCAGTAACTTGTATTTCAAAGAAGTCTCTAAAGCACATTGTTTCAGTTCCAGCACTGCTGCCACAAGCCTGAGCAGCTCAGTGCTGCTCACTGGGCCGCGTGGCAGAACAAGCCTCGTGTGCCAGGCTACCACACAGGGGGACACACAGCTCACCTGGGGTCTCACCTGGCCCTGGCTTCACCTGCTCTGGCTTCCACCAGGAGCTTCCACGCTGGCCTCCAGGCAGCTGCCTGCCTATCCCGGTGTGCATTCCCCCAAATTCAGGGCAGGGTGGACTCCCCAGTGGCCGGACAGTGTCGTGTGTGCTGATCCCAGCTGTGGGGCGTGGAGGGGGTGCTGGGTGAAGCCCAGACCCCAGAGCCTGGCCTTGGAGTCGTGCTCTCACGGCAGGCCCTGGGGGGAGCTGCATTTCTAGACCATGCCTGCCCTTGCTCACACACGCTGGTAAAATGTCGATGAGCACTTCTGCCTCTGAGAGCTCTGGAGCGGGCAGGGAGGCACTGGGCTGTGTGCTCTGCCCAGCTGGCAGCCAGCAGGGAGGATGGGAATGGTGAGCCAGACCAAACTGAGCTGGACAGACCGAAACGCTGGAAGTTTCACCTCAGCATGAGGAAGAACTTCTTTACATTGAGGGTGGCAGAGCCTTGGACCAGGCTGCCCAGGGAGGCCATGGAGTCTCCCTCTCTGGGACCTAAATTACCTGCTGAAGGTGACCCTGGCACATTTCCTTATTATCCTGACATCACCCTGGACTTTTGTTGTGGCTTCCCCATGTCTAAGAGCCTTCCCCACCTACACCAAGGGTTTTACAGCTCAGACTGATCCTCTGCTGTTTTGCAGAAGCCCTAACTTGGATCCAGGATATTCCTCTGAAAGTATGTTAAAGTGCTACCAACATGGTCCCAATCTCAACCCCAAATCCTGCCTCCATTGGCATGGCCCTCACTCAGCTCCAGTCCCCGTGGCTTCTGGAAAATCTATATAAAATCTGCATCTGCTGTGCTAATGATCGCTGTTGGTCCCAAGCAGTTATTTAAGCCTTTCCAGTCTCTCTGCCTTTACCAGCTGACCACAGACCACATCCTACACAGGTATCCCAAATCTGGAACTTTATTTATAAAATGACTCATACAGGGACACACAGTCCTGAAAGACTTCAGCCTGACAGGGCAAAATCACTGGGCAGGGCACAAGGGGACCTCTGACAACAGGAACTGTTGCCAGGGGCTGGTTTGTGGATGCAGAGCCCCTTTCTGTGCTGCTTTAGGGACAAGCTCGTGTTCTTACATTGCTGAGTATATGCCAATGAATGCCACCATGCTATGTACAGACTTTAAGAAGAACTTTTCCCCTAAATTAGGCGGAGGAGATGAAAATGGCTTGGCAAAACGATGCGACCTCGGAAAGAATTCCCCGAGAGCTGGGGAGCAGCTGAGGTGCGGACACGCAGTGAGTTATTCAAAGGGCTGCCTCCATTTCTCTGTCCTCTCCTTCCAGGTGAACTAAAACCCATACAGAGGGGTAGTGGGATAATACTTCCTTCCTCTTGGTGCTACATTTAGATCATTCCTGCCAGCCATGGTGGGAGGAAGAGACCAACAGTTCCCAGCAAACACACGATGATGAACATCCAGAGGAAGATCCTGTCGATGACCATTGCCACGTACTTCCAGTCTTCCTTCACCTGGGAACACAGAGGAGAAAGGCCAGTTATTAACATTTATTTTAGATTAAAATTTATGAAACATTGTAGTGCTTTATTCCAAAATAGGGTATCTTCATATAACTCCAGAGGTAACAGGGGAAGGTCTTGCTCACACTTAAGGTCCTACAAAGATTTATTCTGTCAGTGACCTGAGAGATTCCCAGGCTCCAGGGGTGTGCATGTGCAATCACAAACCCTGCTCACAGATCCCCAGGGATGACATATGCCTGCGGATAATTAAGATCATCTGCACACTCACTATCCCATTTCCCACAAGCAACAGCTGTAATTGGGTGTGTAAGTGAGGCTGGGATTCAGGATGGAGAGGGTGGGGGGTAAGAAATGACTCGTTTCTTTTCCCCATGCTCGTAGAAAGATTTGCTTACAGATTAATGAAGCCAGACTCTTTCTGTGAAGGGATTTACAGCTTCGGGTGAATGAGCAGTGAAAATGAAGCAGCAAATAAAAGCAGTGTTCTCCCTCACCCTCTTTTTTCCCCATTTTTATCTTGCTGTGGGAGGATTTTCCAGCAATTCCTCTCTGGGGAGGTCTAGTACCGTGAGGCAGAAGTAGTAAATGGCTGCTTCATTAAGAAACCACATATGTATGAAACCCCCTTTTATTACATTGCACTTATTAATTTCTTTCCCAGGAAGAGGAGTGATCAGATGGCAAAGTTTTGTTTGATATGACTGTACCCATTATAATTTCCTACAATTTCTCACTTGGTGATTAATGGACCTGCGGGCTGAAATTTGGCACGCTGCCTTGTTCTTTGGGGAAAACATCTCAGCAGGAGCTCACTCAAACCTCTTCAGTGGCTGTGAGTGGTGAAAGGAGCAGGGGACAGCAAAGCTGCCAAAAATTCATTCTGGCAAGGGAAGCAATCCACATATCAGTGAAATGCTATTTGCAGCAGATGATGGAAAGGTAGAGTGGAAAAGGCTCCCTGGCTCAGTAAGCAGCTTTGTGAACTGGGAAATGAGGCACGCACTGGAGACCATATTATATTTTATCTGGACAAAGCATTTTCAATTTCAGGAACACCTGAACTTTGTCAAAAGCGTAAGAATCGGTTCAATGTTTTCATGCAATGGGAAGATTTGTTCTTTTTAAAACCAGCATCAAGTTAAGCCAGCCTTTACTATGAATACACAGAGAAAAACAGGTTCATCCTGCATCTTGTCACCTTCTTGGGGAAAAACTCGTTATTTTATTTTTGTATAGCCCTCTGCACAACCATCTATAATTAGGGAAAGTAAAAGAAATAGTGATCCTTGAAGCCAAAAGGAATTCTCTCATCTCAAGCCTCTAGAGTTTATTTGGGTTGTGAACTGTAATTTATTCAAATTTACAAGAGTGTGTAGTGACAGGATGAGGGGGAATGGCTACAAAGTGAAATAGTTTTAAATTATAGATTAGGAAGAAATTCTTTATTGTGGGGATGCTTAGGCACTGGCACAGGCTGCCCAGAGAAGCTGTGGATGCCCCATCCCTGGAAATGTTCAAGGCCAGGTTGGATGGGGCTCTGCTCATGGCAGAGGGTTGGAATGAGATGAACTTTAAGATCCTTTTCAACCCAAAGCATCCTGTGATTCTATGGTTCTATGCTAAGAGCTCAGTGGATAACTCCCTTTTGCTGTACCTGTTTTCTGATCTATTTTCACTTGCTGAGAGTTGGAGTTTTTGATGCTTAAAATTCCTCACGAGAAAGGCAGCCAAGCAAATCTGGATGATTGTTTTTATGGGATTAGTGTCTCATGACATAACCAATGTGTAAAGAAAATCTGAAATTTACCACCTGATGTCCAGTTGAAAAGCTGGATTGAGTAAATAGCGACCCATTCTGGTAAAATAAGTTTCCTTGAATATTTATGCTAGTAAAAATAAGTACTAGATCACACAAAGAAAAGAAACTAGGTAAGTTTCTCTCTGAGAAAAGAAGAGGAAAATGGGAGAAGAAAAACTTGGACAGAAATTTGCTTTCTAATATAATGGTGTATGCAGAAATATTCAGTCCATCTTGAAAATGATGGCTGGGAGTGCATCAGATGTTTGTAAAATCAATATCCAGCTTCAGACTGAGAGCACAGGGGATGAAATTGGAAATTATGGGGAGATAATGAAAAAAAAAAAATGGGGATGAGGCAAAGAAAATGATCTGGACTTTTTGTTTTGTGTTCTGCCAGCACTGTAGCATTTCCCCGTGGTCCAGCACCTCACGTGGAGTCTGATCCGCAGACGTCTCTCTGACATCTCTGCAGCTGTCAACATCTGCCACCACAACTCCTGAGCTGCATTTTGATTAGTTTTTAAGAAGCTCACTCAAAACTATTTTCGGGAAAGGATCAGGGGCAGGAACCAGCTGACTCCCCCACGCTCAAATTCCCAAAAAGTGAGGGAATCTGCGGCTCTTCCCTGGTCCAGCTCCTTGTGGGTCTGAGCCTCAAGATCTGAGTGGAGGATTGAGGTGCCTTGGTGACATCTGATCCCCAGGACCTGGCGTCTGAAACAGAGATTAGAGCAGCCCCAGGTGGTTTTATTGTACTTTGTTAAAAATAAACCAGTGAGATTATCCTGTGTTTCCTCCCCCTCAGCTTTATTCTTTCCCGCTTTATTTTTAAGCTTCATATCAGAGTATTCTGGAGATGCACACAGCCATGGACAGAAAGACTTCCCAGATGGTGCTGCTGGTGTCTGGTTATTTTGGCTCGTGTGTGACATGAAACTTGTTTTGCTTTTCAGTCTGGAATTAATTTCTAATGGCATTTCCATCACATGCCGGGACAATTCCGCCCTGCGTTTTCCCCCGTGTCCCATTGTGCCTCTATTGTTTGCAGATATCTTTTTATAACAAACAACTGCCTCTTGCATTTCCCATTTTCTCTTCGCTGAAGCACTTAATTAAATGAGCTATTTACTTTTAATTTAGAAGCACTGCCCCCGTGGCAATGGAGCTTTAGGAAAAAAAAAAAGACAGGAACTTCAAAAGAAGCTCTGTTCTTGTTCTGGAAAGGTGAATGTCTCTGGAAATATTGCCCAGAAGACAGTGAGCTGTGTCTCAGCAGCTGCATCAGAGGTGCCTGCTGATAGATTTATTGAAGACTTCCATGAAGAAATGCCACAATTTGATTTTAAGATGAAAGCAAACTTCTGAGTACTGATCTTTCTCCCCAATAAATTCTCATTTTATTAGATCAGTTCTGCTCCTCACAGCACATTTCAATTCCAGAAGATCATTTTACCTTCTTCTTTTTCATTTCCACCTGGAGAAAAAAATGTGCTTTCCCACTTGATGTTACTTGGGTCCAGAAAGAGAAAATAATGCAGTCCCACACTGGAGTCAGCATTATTCCCTCTATCTCAAAACTCAAGCTCTGCCTTCTGTGCCAACCACAACTGCTGTGGAACAGTGGTGAAAGATGATTCCCAGGAACACCAGCACTCCAGGCTCCCCAGGAGGAGCCCACAAACCTGCCCAAAGCTCATTGCTGGATGTTTTCCTGGTGCCTTTTCTCACAGGCTGGGCTGGCAGGAGCTCAGGTCAGAGACCAAAGGCTCACAAGTGCTGCCTTCCTTCTGCTTTTGATGATTAGTGCTGTAAATATCTTTCTCCTCGGGATAATCACTTCATTTCAAGAGGGAAGAGTAGCACAAGGTATAAGAAGAAAATTTGTGGCTTCTGAAGACTGCTTACATTAAAAAATTTAAAAGGAAGGAACCCAACAATATTAATTCTCTCAGTTCTTGATAGCACCAACCAGCTCAGCAGGGAGAATCATTTGAAATGGGAAATATTATTGGTGTCATATTCTTTCATTTGCACCATGGGGAAAAAAAGTGAGTTAAACTCAACTGACATCCATGGGTTTGCGTGTGATTATTGCCAGAGGGAGAGGGAGGAGAGAGCAGAGTTTAATTCCTGCACTCTTAATGTGCTTCCCTAGTGCTTTACCCTGGCAAAGAATTTTGGGCTGGCAACTAATGAAGATGAGGATTCACAGCCCATCTCTGCCACAGATTTGTTCTGTGACCTTGAACAGGAAGTTTGTGTTTTGGCTGTCACTCCTCAACACAAGGAATAAGCAGTTGCTTCCTCAAAGGGATGCTGTGAAGTGAAATACATTAAAGAACAGAGGCCTTAAACTACGGTACCAAAGAGTATAGAAATGGACAGTAGTATTTAATCTTTTCTTGCTGCTGCTAAGTGCTCAGTGCTGTGAAAAATGCAAATAAAAGACCCTTTATGCCCAGGAAGTGTTGTATAAAAGCACTAGGACTTGCACTAATTCTAGATCTTGAGCCATTTAAACTGTAGGCCAAGGTAAAAAGTACCTTTAGCATGTGGATGTCTCTAGGAAAAGCTAGATAAGACTTTTCTTTAATAAGATGACTAACTTCAGGTTATCTCATGCCTTCCTTCACTATGGCCATAATTACTAGCTGTATCCATAGTGCTGCAGGAAAGAGCTACAAGAGGTGGGAGATGATGTGCCATTTGTTATGCTCATCCCCATCTCCATTAAAAGAAACCCTTTCAGCCTCTACTTCCTTTCTCTATCTGTAGCCATACTTACCCACACAGAATAAGCAGGAAACTTGTCTGTTCCCCCACCTCCCTGCACAGAGCCAGCTGCTCCAGGGGAAGTCCGCTGCTGAGGAATCCCATCACGATATGTTAGCAGAGCCAAACAGACCCTGCAGTATCCCCACGCTACTACAGCTTCCCACATCCACAAACTGCTTGGGGAATTTGCTTTCCTGGGCACCACAGTCAGAGTCAATGCACAGACAGAGTGTGAATTCCCTGATTGTCAGAGGCTTGAATAAAGAATAAGTCTCTGTTCCCACCAGATGACTGTGTTTTGTATCTTTCACAGTCCTAACTGCTTCCTTGCTGCCTAACAACCTTACTCCTGTTTTTTCCTTTGTTCTAGGATCCATTGTTCTAGAGCAGCCCTGAGCATGACCTGGTTGTGCTACCCCCTCGGCCCTCATGCCTGCCAAGACCCCAAGGACTTCTCCAGCTCTGCCAACAGTGGCCAAAAGTAAGTCCAGAAGTCACAACGTGAGGGATGGCTGAGCCTCCATCAGTGTGCACGTGCTCTGTACAGCTCAAAGTTTGGTGGGGCTCCCTTAGCAGGTAGTTTTTGACTTTCTGAAGGAGAGCAGGCTCCGCTGGAATACTTACTGAGAAATCCGCATCCTCTGCCCGCAGGTGGTCTGCGATGTAGTGAACCCCTTCCACCGCCAGCTTCAGGGCCGGGGACATCAGCACGAGGTGCTGCTCCTTGGCACCGTGGCTCTTGCTCCCCGGGGCCGCTGTGCCGGCCCCCTCGCTCTTTTTGCACCTGCACTTGCACTGGGGGGGCTTGTGCTGGGGCTGCTCTCCGTTGAGGTGGCACCGCTGGGATGCTGGAGAGCCCGTGGATTGGCCATTGGTCTGGGAAGAGTCCTCCTGCAGGTAGCAGTACTGGATGCTCCGGGACCTGCAGCGGAGAGTCCCCTCCTCGGCCTTGTTGGGACTGTACATCTGCTGAACACTCAGTGACCTGCCTTTCAAGACAGAGGTGGCCTGGGTGTCGCTCAGGGGGTGGCAGGAGGGTTGTGGAGAGGAGCAGGTCACCTGTACGGGCTCTGGGTGCAGCACAGAGTACTGCCCAGAAGGGGACTTGCAGATAGGCTGAGGCTTGGCCGGCTCCTCGAGGTGGGCGCAGAAGGACGAGGTGGGGGATGGCTCGTTGCTCTGGGGGCTGGGGGAAGATGAGGTAGTGAAGTTGGGTTCCACGTCGACCTCGGACCAAAGCCTCGGTGCATTGGTTATTTTGTGCATGGATTCAATGAGCTTCTTGCAGTTGTCCTTCACTGTGGAGGGACGTTTCATGAAGAGGATCCGGGGGACGATGTCGAGGAAGACCCTCCTCACCCAGTCAGGCATGGTGTGGGTACGGGGGGAGCGGTGGTGCACGTTGAGCACAAAGACAGTGATGATGATAGACAGGGTAACAAATATCATGGTGAAGAGGAGGTACTCCCCAATCAGAGGGATGACCAAGGAGGTGGATGGGATGATCTCTGTGATGAGCAGGAGGAACACAGTGAGGGACAGCAGCACGGAGATGCACAGGGTTATCTTCTCTCCACACTCGGAGGGCAGGTAGAAGACCAGAACGGTCAGGCAGGAGATGAGCAGGCAGGGGATGATGAGGTTGATTGTGTAGAACAGCGGCAGCCTCCGGATAATGAAGGAATAAGTTATATCGGGGTAGATCTCTGTGCAGCACTCGTATTTCTTGCTGTTGTAGTTGCCCACAGCGTTGATGATGACCCATTCCCCGCTCTCCCAGTAGTCCAGCTGGTCCACGTGGCTGTGCATGCTCACCAGGTCTATCTTGGCTTTATCGTAGGTCCACGAGCCAAACTTCATCGTGCAGTTTTGCTGGTCAAAGGGGAAGAAGGTGACATCGATGCTGCAGGAGCTTTTATAGATAGCAGGTGGCATCCATTTAATTCTCCCGTCATAGAAGAGGTGAGCCTTGGTCAGGTGGGTGACTGCGAAGTCTCCGTCAGCACTGGGGACAGATGGAAGATAAAAAAAGACTGAGGCTTCTCTAGGACACGTCAACTCTGTTAAGGAAATAAGATATTTAGTGCCTGGCTTCCAAAAATGCTCTCAGGGCCCCTGAGAGATGCAAGAGGCACACCGTGTGCAAACCCTGGATCCATCTACCCTGTCCAGTGGATTTTGAACTCTGTTAGCTAACACAAGCCCTGGATCTGCATCCAGATGTCAGCCTTTCCCTGGCATAAGTCTGTTCCTTGATGTGATTGTACACAAGTTTTCCCCAAAGGTGTCCCATAAGTGCTCTGGAATGGGTTGAGTTTGCTTTGGAGAGGTGGGAGGAAGTACTATCACGTAGTGTGGCTGTGGGCTCTGCAGAATTATTTGTGACAGCTGCTAAAAATGAAACAGTGTTGGGTAATCATTCAGTCTTTTACATGAACAACAGCAAGTACATCCTATTAATAGGAATAATGAGCATTAATCTTTTATGTTTCCCAGTCAGGAAGAGAACTGTCTTGTATCATGTCTTCTTGCAGGGATTCTCTACTGGGGTCTGTGTGCTGGTATCAGAAAGATAACAGCCCAGGAGTTTCTGTTAGAAACCCATTTTCCATGCGTTTGCAGGAAGAAGCCGAGTTACAAACAGCAGTGCTGCCAGACAAAGGGGAGGCTGAGCAGGGGAAGAGAGCTTCTGCTAAAAACTTGAGATGAATTATTCAGGCTGATATAGATAGAAAGCTCTCTGCTCCTGCCCAGTCCTCACGGCTGGAGCCAGCTCAGCCTGCAGCCGCTTTCCCGGCATTTGGCAAAATCCCTCGTCCCTGCTCTGCTGCTTCAGTGCCCAGATGTGCCCTGGCAGCAGCCACACAGTGACAGGCATCACACCTCTCCTCCTCCTCACCAGCAGCAAAGGGAACAACTCCGGGATGATCCTCAAGCTGCAGGGATCTTCCCTAAATTCATTTCTTTGAGAGACCATCCATTCATTCACATGCAAAAATTAGAAAAAAATACTTTGATGTTTCATAGAATCACAGAATCATGGAATGGTTTGGGTTGGAAAGGACCTTAAAGATTTTGTTTCAACTCCCTGCCATGGGCAGGGGCACCTTCCACAAGACAGGCTTGCTCCAAGCCTCATCCAACTTGGTCTTGAACACTTCCAGGCATGGGTCATTCACAACTTCTCTAAGCAACCTGTTCCACTGCCTCATAACTCCCATCACATGTTTACTCTTGCCCTGTGAAACTTCCTAAAAATGAGGCTGGTGTAGTCTTGTTCATTTTGGGAAATAGTGGCAGATTCAGGCCCTCGCTGAGCTGCCTTGGCTAACGTGGTATCTGGGCAGAGATGGAATGTGCCCCAAGTCCTCAGGATCACAGCCCAGATGTCTTTGAGACAATTTTCTAGGTTTTTTGAAATATTGGAAAAATAATCTCAGAATTCTTATGTGGTGGAGAAGCAGGTTTTACTAAACTTTTTTTATATACTGGAATGTCTTTGATCCTTGTGGCTGATTTAAAAAAACCAAAAGAACACAAAAGGACACAATGCTTTTTGACCTCTAAACTGGATATTTTTAAACATTTAAAATGCCTTAAGAAAAAAAAAAAGGAAAGCTAAAACTGTATACAAACCTAGACTCACAAAGGGATTAAGACAAAATCAGCACCGTGATTTACTCTGAAGCAAAAAAACCTGAGCAATATATTGTACAATCCATCTAGCTCCTTTCTTACCTCTTCTTTCTTAAATCTAATTTACACTCCAGAATGTGTGCTTTGGATGAAAACCAGCTCTTTGTCTTTTTATTATTTTCTCCTGGGTCTTGCCAGGAGCACAGCAAAGCAGATTGAGACATGAGGCCTGCACAGCAAGTGACAGTCCAGCATTTGCTGTTCTCAGTGGTTTTCTTTTTAAATCTCAACAGGAATATGGAATCCAATTCTGCATTTAATGGTACCTCTGAGGCGTGATTAAATGACTCATTAATGGAGCAATGTTCATAATTGGGTCTTATTACAGAAAAGGGATTATGAGCATCCACTGGTGTTTACCTTCTTAGGTAGAGTAACGTGTAAGTGGCTGGATAAACAACGCAGGTGTGCATTTTTCCTTTGAAAACTCTTGGAAAAGAACAAGAAACTCTTGCTAAAATGTCAGCCAGGAATGATATTAACTCACATAACTGTGTTTCATTCCCAGAAGTTCCTTGCCTGGTAGTTTTGCAGTTTCTGTGTGACCAGCCATGCACCTCTTCTGCAAGTGTAGATGGAACAAGTGTCCCTTATATCTGTAAATTATCTGCTTCTTTGATGAGGAACATATTTTTTAAATTTTTTAATTGCTTGCCTAACAAACGCAGCTTCATCCCGGGTCCCCTTTGGCTCACATGTTATTACAAATAACACTGGCACTGCCTTCCAGGCTGGATTTTGCCTGCAGTGCCATGGCAGGAGTGAAACCAGCAGCAGAACAGCTGCTTGGATTTGGTCAGCTGTTGACTCCGAGGAGCCATAAAACACCCTGGGATGCTCCTGCCTCACCAACCTAACAGGACTGTGAAGTAATTCCTGACCTTACTGGGTGTGTTTGAGCTTCCCATTGCAGTTCAATGTAGGGGAGTTTGGAAACAGGATAAATTAGCCATGCTGTGTACATGGAATATATCCCAGCCAGCTACATCATGCAAAGGCAGTGTTCCCACTTCTCTTACCCTTTGTGCTTCCATATATTTTTGCCTCCTTCCCCGAGCTTTCCACCCACACTGGACCTTCAAGCATATGTTTACTGGAGTGGAAGCTGTGCCTGCTGGCACCCTGCCTGTGCAGGGGAGCCTGCAGAGATTCTCTCACCCTGGGTGAGACTTTCATTCTGCTCCTCTCCACATGAGAGAGGGAGCAAACAAGGTCACCTGGCTGTTGACTGCCTTCCCAAGTCTTTCCCCAAGCTCCTCCAAGGGATGGAGGTGAGACAATAAACTGCAAATGCGGCTGGGAGATTGGGGAAACCCCGACTTCTGTTGGAAAGCTTTGCTGTGGGAAAACCCATTCCTGTGCCGACAGCCCCGACTGCACAAGGTGAATATTTCCTTAGACAGGAAGGTGGGAGACCTGATGTAGTGGGACAGAGAAAATCTGCAGTCTTTCCTTTAGAGCAATAGCACATTCTCATCTCGTTCAGAGGAGACCACTCTGTTGTGACAGTTGTCATGAAAAACCATTTGGGAGAAGGCGTGAGTGCAAGGTAAACATCACAAGAACTGGAGAATTAAGATAGTCAGGCTCTCCTGGTTACTCTGACCTGACAGCTTTAAAAATATGTCAACAATAAAGAACTGGAGCTCTTATATTTTCATGTCGAATACAGCAGTGCACACCAAGAAAGAGAAAAGGCAGTTACTTATTTTTTTTTCCCAAAGAAAAAGCTCTGCTGTGTGCTGGAGCCTTTGGTTTCTCATTTTGAGTGTAAAGGCTGCTCTTCTAAATCTCCTAAGTTTATAAGGGTTCAAGGATGGCATTGTTTTACTGACAGCCATCAGCCATGTTTCATTTAAAAACTCTGCTGATGTAAAATTATTTCTTTTTTTCCACCTTCTATTTTCCTGCAGTCGGGAGATACATCATCTCACAAAATTAAATGTTTTCAGAATGCATGTAAATGAGGCACACATTTATTTTAATTTTTGATGATGCAATTAAATCCAAACAGACCTTTAAAAGCCTGAAAATTATCTATATACATGTATGGATATAGTAGAATGTCCTCATTTAAAGCATTTTTCATCAAAGAGCAGTAACCAAGAAAAATTGCAGTTTTAAGACCCCTTTAAAGATTGTACCCTGCACCCTTTTGGTACACATTCAAGAGACGCTTCTGTAATGTTCAGATTAAAATTATCTCCAAAGGAAAACTAGAAAATATTTTGTTTAACTGCTGTTTTGTGCTACCAGATGATAACTACAAATGCACAGGTTGGAAGGGACCTCTGGAACTGTTTTGCCCAAACACTGTACCCAGAGCAGGTCAGCTACAAGAGGATGAGGAGTTTTAAATACCTCCACGATCTTGGCAACTTGGGTACAAAACACCCTGGGTGCACAGATGGAGGTGTCTGTGCACTGATGTTGCCTCTTTCGGTCACGTCCCAGCTTTTGCTTGTTTTAGATGTTTAGACACCAGTGGTAACTGATATTTTGGTTGTTCCCCAGCAAAACAGGCACCATTCTCAGAAACGGCTGTGCTACGCCGATGGAATGAGCACAAGTTTCTCAGAAGGCTCTGACAGTGCTGATTTGGTGCATTTTGCTCCAGTTCCTCCCTTTGCCAAGGATCCTCGTCAGCACTTTGAAGGCAAAGCTCTTGCTCTGTCCTTTGCAGAATGGTAGGAGAAGCCCTTGAACGTGAACACAGCAACAGTCCCAGAGAGAGATCCCTCCTCTGGAATTCCTTCTCTCAGATCCTGTATTACTGTATAGAGCTTGGCAGCCACACCTCAAAGCACCTGAAGAGATCCCTCTCCAGAAACACAGCCACTGCACCTCCCGGAAGAATCAGGAAAGCTGGGCTGTGAATTAGCAACTTTTGGCCTGTTACAAGTAGAGTCTGGTGCACCATGACGAGATCTGTGCCTGTACACACAATAAAAAATGTCAAGAATGTTTCCAATATTTTAAAGGTTAGACTGGGGCATCTTTTGGCATTTCTCCTCCAAAGAGCTTAAGGATGAGTCATGAAAACAGTGCTACTCCATAAATCTAACTGGTTGCAAACATCACAGTGTAGTTCAAAACAACAAGCTGCTACAGTACTTTCCAAAAGGACTCTTTGCTTTCCCAGGGTTTTCAAAAGCTGCCTGCCAGATGATCTTCTAACCCAGGGCAATAATCCTTTGTGTCCATTTTACCACTGCGTGAATTTATCGAGTTATTCCCTACTCCTAATTGTAGAAATTTGTATTTGATTTTCCTTCACTTCTGATCCTGTCTTTTTTATTTCCTTTTTTTTTTTTTAACTGTGGAGTCTAAGGCAGGGATTACTTTCTGGAACAGTTAACACCAGAAAATACCAAGAAAAGAGAAACTTTTGAATTCTCAATATTCCCAGTAGCCTCTTCCCAGGTTTTACAGTCATCAGGCTAGAGAACACAAATGCTGTGATACAACCATGACTATCTAGGTGAAAAACAGCCAGTGAAGGTCACATTTCAAGTTCCCTGCCCGTGCATTAGGCTCAAGGACATGGTCTGGGATTACCCTGGGCAGCCTTTAGCAGCTGGAGCACCTGGATGCAAACCTGTGCTTTCAGGGGTTTCTCCTCTGCAGCTCCTGGGGTGCACAGGGTCCAAGTGACTCAATAGAGTGGTGAAGAAGCAAAAAAAACCCAGCAAAAAAACCCCAAAAGCTTCTTCCCTCACTAGAGAGAAAAAAAATTACTTCAAATTTACAAAGAAAACCTAAAATGTGCTTCAAGCCCGTTCATGAATGGAGAAACAAATCAATGCAGAGGATTAGATAATTCATTTATAAATGACTTGGTGGTGCCTGAAGAGCCTTTACAGCCTCAGATGAGGAACAGACAGGTTTCTTGGCAAAGAGGAGGCTTTGTCACTTCACTGAGAACTCATGTTCCTCTGTTATACATATGTTATATCACATCCACTAGAAACTATTTACAGAGTCTTGGAACTTATCTCACCAAGCCTGAAAATTCAACAGCATATTAATTTCCCTGTAGGATATTCATTTGGTTTTAAATTCCTTATGAATGTTGACAACTACATAAACTCTCTAGGCCAAACCAGCCGAGTTTACTGATTTAATTTGGGCCTCTAGAGTGGGTAAATGGAAGGGTTTTGACAATAATGAGCCAAGATATGAGAATAACCTCACAACAAAGGGTTAGGTTTCCTTAAAGATGTAAATCTGAAATCAATTTAAATGTTACTATTTCCCTATATAACCCAAGATGAAAACAGAAAGGGCATTTGTACAATCTTTTCCAAAGGATTCCATCCCAAACAGAAATACCTTCTGCCAGAACTGGTGAGAAGCAATAATTATCTCAGACTAAAAAGCCTGAAGAGTGCAAAAGGCAAATGTGGCCATTCACTCTTTTCCACCAAGGTTTCTTTGCACATTCCTTGCTCTTAGAGACTCATAAGTATGTGCAGCTATGTTAAATTCCCTCTAAACTACATATATCTCCAAAACATGAGATGGGTTCCTTGTTGGCATCACCCATGAGTGATCACTCTAATTTCTAGCTGAGATGCCCACCAGAAGAAGCCCTGGCTGGCAATGAAGTTGGAGAACTGCTGTGCAGAAGAGTCTCGCCTTGGTGTCCCATCCCTTTACAGGTTTTGCCTTGCAATCCCTAAAAAACATGAAACTTGACAAAGATATTTACTGCAGCTCCAGATGTGTTTGATAGGAAGTCAGGTAGAAGAGAGAAGTACATCTCAGGGCAGAAAAGAGCTTGCATAAGGCTGTATGAAAGAGCAGGGGGAAATACAGCTGTGCAGACATATAGAATTAATGGGAAACCTCTCCTGTCTGGCGCCTACATCCATGCTTAATTCATGGATAGAGTAACCAATTAAAAATGCATGATAGACTCATGACAACCAAGAGATGAATGCATGATTATTAATGCTTAGCATGGATCAAGGGAGAGAAGTAGCTTGGATTTGGGTAGCTGGGGCACGAGATGTCCCTGTGAGAGCAGGTCCCCAGGATTTGCTGGTGCCCGACCTGCCTGCAAGTCAGAGCAATAAGGTGGGCAAGAGTGAGAGATTCACATCCCAGAAGAGGATGAGAAGGACATCCTGGAGTAGCTGCTGTGGCCAGGAGGTGAGATCCCTGGAGCCCCTGTAGAGACTCAAGTGACAGTGACCTACAGCAACAGGGCAGGGGGGCAGAGCGTGTGAGGGGCAGGGCCACAGGCTGCCCAGCTGAGGGGTCTGGGTGTCCATGGACCTCTGGGGGATGTCTTCAGCATGAAAATCCCAAAATGTCCAGAGCAATAAAGGACACCAAGGTCTCCTTCTGGAGACCTCCCAGTCCCTGCAAGTGCTCAAGGCAAGGTTGGGCAGGGCTTTGAGCACCCTGGTCTAGTGGAAGGCATCCCTGCCCATGGCAGGGAGGTGGAACTGGATGAGCTTTAAGATCCCTTTCATCCCAAACCATTCCATGATTCTGTGATTCTTCATTTCCGGACTCCTCCTTGCCTGGACCATCCTCATCAACCGTGGTGAGCCATGGTAGCAGAAGCAGAGGTGACACGTCAGGCTCTTATGTTTCAGTAGCTCCAGCAAAAGATGGTTTGACACACAAAGGTCCCGTGGGGATTTGTGCCTCACCATTTCCTGTGGCACCATGGTCCATCACAACAACAACCACCAGAAGCTCCAAAAATAATAATCCTTGCCATGTCATTAATTAAGCAACAAGAATGGCAAGGACATTATTATTTTTTTCCCAGTGGAAGCTGTGAACGCCTTTCTTGGCTGCAAAGTGAGGCACTTGCAATGCAATATTCCTGCTCAGAGTGTGTCCCTGTAGGGCAGGAAGGTCCAAGTGCCCATGAATGAGTCATTTCCAATGGCCTAATCTCCAAAAGGTGTTAAGTGAGGATGCAGTGATTTCCAAGAGGTTTGCAATCACTCCACGCCACTGAGGATCAGAAACGAGCTAATGGGAAAGATAACAGTGCCTGCAGTCTCCAAAGCTCACAATCCCCTGGGCAGATTCCTGCTTCAGCCATTTATTTTGCTTTTAAATAGAAGCAAAATCATATCAAGCTAAAACCAGGCAACTGTTTATTAAAACTGAGCCTGGCTGCTGTTGTGAGGTTTTCTCTGAGTGTTAGCCACATACAAAGATGTTTCTGTTTGATGCCTGCAGCAAGTGTTTTCTCTGGAGCCTGTGCTGGGGCGGGAGACTGGGATATCCAACATCCTGGGAGACTGGAGAGCTCTGGTGGGAGCTCCAGGGAGAAAACAGTCTTGGCACTTGGGCAGCATTTCTAAGAATATCAACAGGCTCCAAAGGAAAGGAAGAAGAAAACCCACCCCCTGCTCCCTAGGAAGTGTCCATAAAAGAGAGAGATTCCAAGCATTTGGGATGAGGAACAAATACCTATTTAGGAATCATTCCAGAATGGTATTTAGCTGACCTGAAACCTCCGTTTGTAAATGCACAAGCCTGACATGTTTCAGCATATTTTCCTTATTTGAGCCCATACTCAGTAATTGGCTTTTCCCGTTGATGGTGATGAATTAGGGGAGAGCTCCTGGGTGAAATGAAATTGAAGAGGACTGAAAGCTCAAATCCAGCTTAATCGTGCATCTGACATGTGAAGAGAGAACAATACCTGGCATCCCCCAACAAACCTGGCTGCCCAGAGGAAGGATCATTAGGAGAGCAAAGCCCTTGTGATGAATGTCAGTCATGTCACTTAAGGCACGTCTGGGGCAGATATTACAGAATCTACATGAAATCCAACCACAAAGAACAAAATAAAGAGGAATAATTGCAGGAAGCATTTTAACGCCACGAGCAGAGAAAATTTGCAAGGATGATGGGTTTTCCCTCAGTGCCCACACTCACTTGTTGTAAAGGACGATGTCAGGCCTCCAGATGAGCTCCGAGGGGATGCGGATGGACGTGACATTTTCGTATTCCTGGGGGTCCCAGCGCAGCTTGTAGTCATGCCACTCCTGCCAAAAATGAGGTGGTTACAAAGCTGGGGGAGTTCACTTGAAAAACTGAAAAGGACCATAGAAAAACACATATTTGGGGGCACCCACCTGTTTCACCCACACATTCGTGGTCATCATTTGGTTTTTCTCATCCTGGAATGCAAGATCAGATATTGGTTACAGAAGCAGATGAAGCGGCCCAAAGGACCCTCTTAATTCCTCTTAATTGTATTTCATTTATGTAATTACAAATCACCTCTGGAATAAATGTAAGTTCCGTCCTGGAAATAAAAAGCAGATGTTTCTGTCATTTGACATGGGACAGGGCACAGCTGTCTGATACCACTGAACAGCTGAGCCTGCACCTAAGCAATCCTGTGAGCAGATGGACTGGAATTTATTGGGATTTTCCTCAGTGCTGATGGATTCAGCCTAGGATGATGATACCAGGTAGAGGGAAAAGCTCCACAGCCTGCCTTTGACCTGAGCACTGAAGGAAGGGAGTGATGGATACATAAACCCTTACTCACACACGTGTGGTGGATTACAGTGCTCAGCTGCATCTGCAGGGGGGTTCAGTGCTTCTCCTGTGAAACATTATCCATGGACACAGTCCTGGAAGCAAGAAGCTCAGCAGCATTTCTCTTTCTACCAAATGCATGAAGTCATGACACTATGGATTGGGTTTTCTGAATAAACCCCAGCTGCTCTGCTGCCAGGGAACACTTGGACAGCCTGGTGTATTCCCATGCTGCCAACGGATAGATTTTTCCAAACTAAGTACAAATATTATGGAAAGCTAGGACTATATATATATATATATATATATTTAAATAATGTAAAGCATCTATAATGGCATATATAATGTAGTAGAGTTAATTACTGCTTGCTGCTTGCCTTTTGTGCCCTCTGTAAGTAACTCAGATGAATTACGTGAGGCAGAGCCTAGTGCTGGTCTGACTGAAGTGTCACACCAGAGCTCAGGGTTTATTTGTGTGTTTGTTTCTTTTCTCTCTTGCCTAGGTTGGCATCAAACCCAGCTGACTTGGCAGGGCTCATTTGACTGCAAACTGCTCATCATTAACCTTGCTCTTGTGGCAGTTCAGGATTGATTGTGAACATTAAAACCCAGGAGGTTTGGGGGGAGCTCTGCCTCCTCCTCTCTGAGCCTCCTCATTGCTGTTGTGGCACCAGATGTAAAACCTGATCAGAGATTCTCTCCTCTGGGGTTAGGGATCAGGAATACATGGGGGAGGAGGAATATAAAAACACTGCAATGAGAAACAAAGGAAGAGAAAATATCCAGCTACTTCCTTGAGTGCCAATGGGAGATGGGAGACGAAGAATGCCATGGAAGAGAGTGCCATGCCCTGGACTGGACTGATCCTTGAGAACCTGCTTCTGTTGTCACTTTGCAGTTCAAGCACCTGAGGGTCTCCACCACAGCCCCTGCACTGGGCATGCCAGTCTCACAGGTGCTGCCCTTTACTGGAATTTTCCTCCCTGGAACCACCTTTGGTGGGACTTCCTGCCCATCACCACACCTGAGGCTCTGCCATCATCCTCCTGGCCGGAGTGGAGCAGGACTGCAGTCCCACAGGTTTCTCAGAGGGGTTTTTAATGTGCTAACAACCGCGTGCCTCCTCGGCTGGCACAGCTGGATGCTCCCCACGGAGCCAGCCCAGAGGACTCTGCAGCCATGGGGGTGCTGCCCTACCTGGCCCCTCTTCCCAAGGTGAACACAGCACACGAGGTCCTGCAGAGACACAGGCACAGCAGTCCGAGTGTGTCTCTCAGTGGCTGCCCCTGGGCACACACTTGATCCCTCCACGCTTATTTCTGGGCTCAGAAAGCCCTCAGCACACTAGGGTGAGGTAAGGACAGGCAGGGATGTCGAGTTCCCCATTGATTTCTGTTCCCCTGTCCCCAGCTTTTGTCAGCAGGAGCCAGGCTTTGAATACAGCTCTGATTTCCCTTTCAGGCTCCCTGTCGTTGGGAGCTGAACGTTGGGTGTAGCAATTGCAGTGGGGTTTGCACCAAAACTGTCACTGTCGGGAAGGGGGGGAGAAGCTGGAGTGCCACAGTGGTGACAGGAGGGGCACCAGTCCCAACCACACAGACTGGGGCACGAGGGGCCAGAGCTCTCCCCCAGCCATGCCCACAGGTCCTGGCACAGACCTGCCTGCGAGTTGCACTTCTAACCACTGACATGATTTTTAGAAGATTAATTCTTCTTAAGTAAACTGGGAGAGCACTACGGAGCAGGTGTATTGATCCCCCCTCTTCCACGACTCAGCAGCTGCATAATGGAAAGTCTCTCTCATGCCTCCACAGTCACTAATGTCTCCTCTTTAGTCTTATCAATTATTCAGATGAGAACCGTACAACTTCAACATTAGCAACTGCAAACAGCCCTGGATCCCTCAGGCTGACGTAAGAGCGAGGAGGGGAATGGGAGACCATTTCCGTGCTGCCAAGATGGAAGCTAGTGGCTTCAGCACAAGGAGATGAGACTCTCCAGCAACTGGTGCCTTTGATTCCCCACCTCCTGCACCACCTCGGCTCGGTGTCCTCTGCATCTCAAAACTCTGATCTCAAAATATAAAATGGAGAGTCATCTGTTAGGATCGTCCCACAGCAGTAATGACTTTAAGTTGCATTATAGTTGCCATTAGCATAGAAATCACTGAATGGTTTGGGTTGGAAGAGACTTTCAAGCTCATCTCATTCCAACCCCCTGCCGTGGGCAGGGACACCTTCCACTAGACCAGGCTGCTCAAGCCCCATCCAGCCTGGCCTTGGACACTTCCAGGTGTTGGGGCACTCACCCCTTTTACTCTGCCACATGAATACAGTAAGAAGTGACAGGGAGTCTCCTCTTCTGAAAAATAAGGCCCCTTCCAACCCAAACTGTTCCATGAAAGCCAGGCCAATACCTGCTCAAGGGATGTGCAGATGCACAGACGCACTCTCCTGGGAAGTGCCACGTGCAAATGGAGAGAGGAAGGAGAAAAATGCAGGAGCAAGACCTGCACGAGCTCTAAAGCCTGTGAGTGTGTCTAACATCTGCAGCCCTGCAGGGACCTCCTCTGGATCAAGCACTTGACCCCAACATACTGTGCCAGAATAATCCCTTAAATGCTGTTTCAGTGCACATCAGTCTATTTGCAGACCACTCTGTTTTGTAGAGAGCACATGCAGTGTGCACATGTGTAACTCCTATTTCAGCAAACATTCAGAAAGAAATTTCTTGTTAATATCTGCCAGATTAGCTAAAAACCCTCAAAAGTTTCATTTGCAGAAACCTCTTCAGGCAATCTCTCTTCCCAAGGTGCGCAAATCACTGTCCCTATTAGCTTGTGTAAATTAGTGTTAATGATTTTGGCTCAAATTCCAAATTACATATTTGATTTATTCCTTTGCCAGAATTCTCTGGCATTTATGCCAGTTGCCCCAGTGCTCTCTGTGATCAGTCCCATGGGTTTTGATAGGGAATTTGGGATTTTGCTTATAGTAAATGAAGAATAAAGGGTCCACGTTGATGACCAACTACTCACAAGAGTCACCCCTTATTCCAGCAGGTCTGTCTGTGTGATCACTCTTCTCTGCCGAGGGCAAAGTCTCCCCAACCGAACCCTGGATCAACCAGTAAGACCCACATGCACCAGGAGCCTCTCCCCAGACCCCAGCCTGGCTAATCTTGGCCTTGGCTGCACAAACAGGTTGCACTTACAACGTCGATGAGCTGGGCGATGGACAAGCCGAAGCGGACGAGGACCACGTCGGAGATGTTGGCGACGGGACGGGACCACTTGTTGTATCCAGAGAAGAGCTTCTTCAGGAGCCGCTCCTCTGCGTGGGCTCGGGTCTCCACATGGCCAAAGGCTGGGGGGAAGGAATGGGGGCACGGCAGGGTGAAACACCCGCAGCTCCAGGGGCTGGCAGAGCTGGAGCCTTCTCCAGCGGGAAACTCCGGCAAACGCCAGCAATGGGCACGTGGGGATGTGTGGGAGGGTGATGCCACCCGGGTGATTTGCCTCCCCTCTACCCCAGGCATCCCTCACTATTCACCCACTATTACAGAGCAGGATTGGTGTGAAGAACATGGGAGCACCAGTACTGCCATTTGGAAAACACTACATCAGCCATTCTTCCCTGAATCTAATTTTCTTCCCTGGTCTAATCTTTGTGGTCACTTTGTGGCAAGTTTCTAGCACTGGAGTCTGCAAGCAGGGAGGAGGGATGCTACAAGGGCAAGCCAAAACAGAAAAAGCAGCCTCCTGCTGGGAGATAGGGATTTTGGATCAGATTTACACATAAAAACTGGCATCAGGTGCATCAGAAAAAAAGAAAGGCAGATTGAAATTCAGCTCTTTAACCTTTATAGTGGGTATTTCACAAACACAATGGGGGAAGGAGGAGGATGAGGGAGAGCACAAGTTGGACAACAAGATCCCAGCTTTGCTCAGGCATAACTTTGAAAGTTGGAGGCTGCAAGGAGGAGCCCTGACCCTGCACGTAGGCTACAGGAGCTGTCAGAGGTGCCTGGTGGTTATTAAAAATTAAAGCCACCTTTCATCCAGGGGCTGTCGGAGGAGCTGTGCTCCTGTGCCGGCTGTACCAGACAGAGGGGAGAGGGAGCCGGGGGCTCTCCCCACGTCCCCCGTGGAATATGGCTTCCACTTAGTCTTCAGCTGCCCTGGATTATACAAAGGGAAGCATTAGCTGAGCGCTGGCTGTGCTCTCCCCAGCCAGAGCTGTAGCCCCGAGACACATTAACACACTTTACCCAGGGAAGAAAAACCCAAGCAAGGAGCAGGATGCTGAGCCCCTGTCTGGATTCTCCCTCCCGTCCCCTTCCCACTGTGGCTTTAACCCTTTCTCCATCAAATCAGACAAGATGACAATAAAGGCACAGCGTTGCTCAGCAGAGGCTGGTGTTCAGGGGACCACAAGTGATGGGGCAGAAGGATGGAGGAGTCAGGGAGATTCCCTGTTGACAGGGGCTGGACTCCACAGCAGGTCTTTGAGAGGGATAAGGGAGGAAAGAACTAAAGAGCAGAGCCGGGGTAGAAGAGCTTCCTCAAACTTACCGGGGAAAATGCTGGCACACAGCAGGATGAGGAGGTTTCCCTTAGGCACGAGAAATCCCATCGTGGAGCAGACCTCTAGCATGCAGAGCCTCCCGTCAGGGCAACTTTTCCGCTCTGAGTCTCTGGATCCTCCAGGTTCATTCCCCTAAACTCCTTTCACTCTCTCTCCCTCTGGGAAGGGATAACAGCTGGTCCTTTGTTTTTTTATTTTCTCTTCTGAGTGGTTTCCAGCACTTGCTCCTAGAAGGATGCCCTTTCCTGGACCACTGATGCTCATACACTCACAAGTGGTGTGTCAGGGCTGCAGAGAGCTCCTGGTTGGATGCCCAGGCTCCCTGGGCTCCCCTGCTGCTCCTCTCCCCTTTCCTACGGGGTGCTTTGCCTGCTCGGTTTATTTGCTGCTGCTGCTGCTGCTGCTTTCAGCCTTCCCCCAGCCCTTGGGGCAGCCTCTGCTCGGATTTTGCTGCTGATGTGCCACCGCTGATGCCTCTGGAGCAGAGAGGCAGCGCAGGATGTTTGTATATTTAATGTAGTCAGACCTGCCCACCTCCTGCTTCGGAGGAGGAGGAGAGAATCCCAGCGCTCCAGCAAACAGGCTGCAGGGAGGAAAACTTTTGCAGGAGAAATAAAGGGGGAGATCCAGAGCCCAGCTGCAGCCAGAGGTGGTGGGTATGGGGCCAGCTGGGATCTTTACAGCACCGGAAGCCCAAACAGTTCTTAATTAACGAAAGCTGTCTCTTTAATCTTGTCCAACTGCTTTTCAAAATCACTCCAGTGTAATTAGACTGAGATATTTCTGGCTTGGGCACGTATCTTTGCTGTCAATAATTACTGGGGTGATGAACCTGCCCATGAGAACAGGGCTCTGCTGTGCTTGGTGCTGTACAAACACGTAGTAAAAATACAAATATTGGTGTCTGCCCACAGGCAGTATTGCAAATCAAAGGCAAGACAAAGACAAGGTTGCTTGAATTTATCTATATGCTTGAATATACCTTAAATATATCACAAAAAACTCTGTTGAAGTCTTGAAAATTTTGTGGAGGAAAGGATAATTCCTTGTGTTAGCAAGGAATTATCACTCCAGCCCTTCATCTTGCATCCCTGATTCCTTGCATGGGAGACATGGAGTACAGCTCTCTCCGTTTCATTTTAAAACTAGCTTTGATATTAACACAATTACTTCCACACGGATAGCAAATGGATTTAATTTTCAGGCAGGGGTAATGTTGCCAGCTGCAAAATTAATCAAAGTCTGTTCTAATAATATTAGCTACATATTTTATGTATAATAATTTCCCAACTCCCAAAGCATCTCAAATATCTTCCAATATAATAGATTGCTCGCTGCAAATGGGGAGGATTAAAGTCACAAGAGAAATTAGGTCTGTAGTGAGATTATAAATAACATCAGCGTAGTACCAAACTCGACTTGTCTTGTTTTTCTCATGTCATCTCTTCCTCAACAATTGTCAGCCTTTCCAGTGACGAACCACCCTGTGTTTTCCCACTGTATGGACTCCTGTACAGTTGCCTGCTTTGCTTTCAGTGTTCTGAACCTCAGTGCAGCACCTGAGCACCTGTGACATGCTGTAAAAATCTGTAGCGCTCATTCCAGGGAACCATCCAGCATGAATTCAATAATGTGAGATCAAATTAACTCGGAGCTGAAGGGTGGGATACATCCTGAGAGCCAGGTCCTGCGCAGCACTGGGCACCTCTCCCTGCCACAGCCGGCAATAGAGGGTCAATCACCCCTCACCAGGGTTAAAACACCTTCACTCTGTCACCCACTTCAGCCACACATTCCCAAAAACAACTAGAAAAAAACCCCCAACATTTATTTAAACCCCTTTTCTCTATGGAATCTGGGGTTTGCAGGTTCCTCTGCTTCTTGCTGGGTCCAGCCCTGCTCAGTTCCAGCAGCATTCCATGGGGGAATCCTGGTTTTCTGCCCGTCTACATCCACCAACAAGCACCAAACGCAAGAAATAAATAGTGGGAAATAGGATTTCTAAAGGCCATTTTTCAGGGAGGCTGGTGCTCTGCACAGGTCACACATTGGGCAACCAAACCCAAGGGATCCAAGATCAGCTATTCCCCTTTGAAAACCTTGGCCATAAATAATGCAGGTATCCTTGACTACAGGCCCTCCTGTGCAGAGCTGATTCAAGTCCCATGGACAAACCCCATCCATCTTCACCCTGCCTCACTTTCCGTGCTGGCGAGCAAACACTGCCTTTAGATTAACCCTATAAATTATTTTGATTAAAAAAGGATTTCCTTCTTTTGGAAATTAATCGTAAATCACCATTTCCTATAAGTGAAAGGTTTATCCCTCGCCTCCCTGCCCATGTGGGGAATGAGCATATTTCACAGAGGTTTCTGTGCCTTGAAGTGACCTTGTTAAATCTCACTGCCAGTTTCTTTCTGCATCATTGGGCCATAATAAAATTTCCATCAGCTCCTGTGTGTATTTGGAAGGCGATGACTTCCACTGGTACATGTGCAAGGGACTCTGGCTGGAACAAAAAATGCCATTTAAAGGTTTTAATGACTTATTTTATTGTGCTAGAAAGCTGTGGCTCCAGCCTGATTTCCAGGGACCCAGCTCTGAGCCTCCTCATTATTATCATCTTCATTTGTCTGAAAAAGATGTGGATAATTTGAGCAATCCAGATGTTCACAAAAACTGAGTCAAACATCTCAGCTGCTGAAGACTGTAGACTGAACAAAACAGAAACAAGGGAGTGTTTCCCCAAGGTTTTCAGTGAAATCTCAGACTTGTCCTTGGAATAAGGGCAAGCCAGTAACAAGCTCAGTTTCAAGTGGTTTGGGTCATTTAGTGGAATTCCAACATTTTGCAAGTATCTGGTAAATCTTGACTGCGTTGTCTTGCATTTTGCACTCCTGTAATTCTGTTGTCTACTTTAACCCTTCCTCAAATAATTTTTATCCTATAAAAGGCACTGGCAGAAGGGGGTTGAAGGTTCCTGAGAGGTGGGTGCCTGCACATAAACTGTGTCTAAGCCCCCTCTCCTGTCATCATTCATTCAATATTGACAAAAACTCAGCAGTTCAAGGAGGCAGAAGCAGCTGCACTGTCAGGGAATCCTAGGACTGCACATTTCCTTTGAATTTGCTCTCTCTCTCCATGATCTTGTCTTGGATGTCACAGCCTGCTCTCCAGAGCAAGGCCTTGACCTCTGTTTATTTTGTAAAATGTCATCTGAATGTTTAAATCTACAGAAGTGAGACGTAATAATGATAATATCTCCTTACTCGTCCCCTGTTTGACTTGACACAGGGGACGACGTGGGTTAATGGGATGCTTGAGAAACACCATCTTTGCATTCTAAGGTGATCTGAATTTTTTCCTTGTCTCCATCCCTGTGATAAAGATTTCCCTCTCCTATGCCTAACTGCTTTGTCATCAACAGAGGCTTCAGGTGGAGCAGAAGCAATAGGAAGGAAACCAACACTGAAGGGGGAGAGATCTCCTTTCAGTGAAATGTGCACTGAAATGAGCAGAGCAGAGGGACGTGCAGGGCTGTTTCTCAGCAGGGCAGGCTCCGTCTGCCTCTGGGGGAACCTGCAAGGTACTGCTGGCCTCTCAAGAGTGACTCTGATTTATTCATATTTATTTCAGCTTGTTTCTGAAGTGACAGAAGACTTTGAAAGGCATTTTTAACTAAATCAAAGATTTTTATTATGTTAGAGATTTCTGGCTGTGCAGGGGAGCTGAGACACCTGCATGGGAGTATGAACAACAGTAAAACAACAGAGTAAAGCAGTAAATGTGGGAATGATTATTTCCAAAACAGCAGATATAGTTATGGAGCACAGGCTTCTCCCAGGCTACTTGTCTTGTTGGAAGTTGGATGTGGAGTGGATTTATTTCCAGCCACAGAATGCTACCATATCCTCATATTTTTTTCCTGGAGGATCCTCATGGCAACAACCAGACCCTGCAGACAAAGGCAGTGCCATGGCTTTGCCAAACCTCACCTGCCAATGAGCAGGTGCCAACGAGCCTGGTGTGAGATGCTCCAAAGCTGCGTCCCCCACATGATCCCTTCTAGACCAGTGTCCCCCTCAAAGTGCACATGGTGAGCAGGCCGCTGGCAGCTTATCCCTGGGGATTTGGGACACCACGGGCACAGGTTGTCCAGTCAGGGCACCCCAGTCCTGAGCCAGGGCAGCCCCACAGCTCCAGCCGTGCGGAGATGCTCGGTGGGGCTTGGGGCAGATGATCCCCACACTTCACAGAGGGCAGTGTGGCTAACGCAGCATCTCTCCCTCGCCTCTGTGTGCTCATTAGGATTTGAATCCAAGCACAAGAGCCCTAATGCATTAACCTTTTGTGCTGCCTTGGAATTCTCACGCATTGCCGAGCTGGGAGCTGAGGGAGCTCAGTACCTTGCAGGATTAACTCCATAACGAAGCTCTGGGGAGAATCCAGTGGTATTTACTCTGAACAGGCTGTGCTGATGAGGAGCAGAGGGAATTCTCTCACCCCACCTGTCTCCAGACTTGTTCCCACCTCTGTCCTCCACGGCAACATGTTGGTCACCTTTTTCTCTGACCAATGACTCATCATGGCAACAAAATGCACTAATCCACACATTTATTCTTCTCTGGATTTCTCCTCTTCCTGTTGCTCACTCAGACATATCCTGGGAGTTTCTGAATAAGGTTCTTTATTAATAAAGCAACAAGAGGATTTGTGGTTCTGGCTATGCTTAAACAAAGCAACAAACAAAGTGAGCCAACCACTGAAAAAGGAAATGAAGCAGAGCAGTAAGTCATGGCCTCATAAAGGCTTCCAGCTCTACAACTATTAAAGAGCTCATGTTACAGATCAGATGAACCTCTACATCTTATTTGTAAGTGCCAGACTTCATTGTTAAGAGCCCATAAAGAGCAAGGAGGCAGCTTTCACTTCTCTTAAGAGCCACAAAGATGGATTTTTAAGTGAGGGAACAGAAGCATGGTTCTCCAGACAAGTTTGTTCTCCAAGGATAGCTTTGGTTTCACTTCTCGGCTTTGTAGATCTAAATTAGGCTCTTGTCCTTCCTCTCCAGAGGGCAAACACTGCCCAATTTACTCGCTGAACAAATCTGGAGTTGACTGATTGACAAATCCCTTCCCTTCCCTCTCCACATTCAGCACCAGCTACAGATCACAACCTCCCAGCCAGTACCAACCTGTCAGAGGGTGCTGCAGGCTACAGGCAAAGCAGGACTGCTGAGAACAGGCTGTAATTAGCTGCATAATTAGTGCCTTACTAAGGTACAACCCCCCCTGAGCTCCCGGCCTGATGTATGATGTGCAGTGTCGTAAACCTGCAGAACACCCCGGGCTGTGAAGGTCATGTGCATGACCTGTCCATCCATCAGGAGAGCCGGAGCTGGGAGCTCCTCCAGCCACCCCTGGCTGCACCTGTGCAGCACAGGAGGTGCCCTGAATTGAAGCTCTTGATCCCACTGCACAGACATGACCTAGAACAACTCCCATGCCAGGCCTTATCTCCTGAACAGAGGTTGTTTTAGCCAGGCATGGAGAGCAGAGTGACCTGAGCCTGATCTCTGCTTCAAGTGCTCTCACCGAGGCTGCTGTGAAGGCAAGAGATAGACCCTACTCCAAGCTCTGTCTTGATGACTTCAGGCTTCATTGTCATGCCCACATCAGTATGAATGTGATCTGTGTCCTCTGCGCAAATATCAGCATTTAAAAAAATGCAGCCAGTGCTAAAAACTTGGTCATAAATATTGTGCTTGGCACAAAGCTTTGGCCATAAATATTTCCTTGGTTAACCAATAGGAAATGATAGCTCTTAAATCTCAATTATAGTTGAGTAGTAACTGGCTCACACTCATTGGCACCAGGGTCCTGCCTTGCCTTGCTTGTGTGGGAAATAAGGGAAGCTTTCCCACAGCTTTGGAAGCAACCCTGAAACTCTGATTTCTGATTTCCAGAGTTCAACAGCATTTTTTTTCCTTCTTAAGTTAGAAGGCGCTACGGTGAAAAACATACATGTTTGTACTTCCTTAAACTCAGTCCAAATGCTTCCTGCAGTAGATGTTGTAGTGACAGTTCTTTTCCAGCTTCTTATTTTTCCATCAGTCTCCTCATTACTGGCTGGATTCATTGATAAATAGCTGACAGAGTCTTAGGATGTGAATCTTCAGAAGTACTGCACAAACAGGAAAAGAAAGGTGGGTTTTTTAGGAAATCTGTGGAGTTGGGAGTCGTTGAGCTGCTACCATCCTGTCTGGCAGTCTGGCTATGATCGAGCCAGTTGAGATACCTTTGGTACTTGCTATAAAGTCTGTGTTCAAAGTTAAAAAAAACATTTTTTTAAAAGAGGTTCAGAGAATCATCTTTTGTGGCTGCAAACAAGCTGTGGCCACACTCACAATACTGATAATCCTGTGGGGGCTGCATCTCCCCAGTGTGCACCTGGGAAGGTGGAGAGGGGGCAGTCCAAGAGCTCCAGAAAAAGATGTCCTAGGTCTGAATTAGGGCCAAAGATCCTTTTTCCCTTTTTTTGTGCAACAGAATAGAAAGTCTTTTGATAACCAGGGAGGTAGAGCCTGAGTTGTCTGCATCCTTCTCCCACGTTTCTGGTGCCTTCAGGCTCACATCTCCTCTCTGCTCATTAAGACACAGGCTTCTATTATTTTCCTGCTGACTGGCCCACATGAAAAGAAACACCAGCCATCTCTTACTCCCACGGTTTTCTAGACGGCAAGAGTTTTGTTGATTAAGGAGGAAGTTTTTCCATTTCCCACTGATTTCCCAAAAACTATAGCTTCTTCCCCTAAAATCACAGCTTCTTGTCCTGAGTGGTAACAACACACTGGCCTTTACTTGGGTCCAGATTCATGTACAACTCTTGTGTTTGCACAGCAGTTATTTACAGCACTACAGTCAGAGTAGAGGAACACAAACACTTGATTTCAAGTGCCTGAATATCTTTGGAAATCTGGACCGTACCCACCAAAGTATTGTCAGGAAACCACAGCAGTCTCATGCTATTTAGGAACTCAGTTATTTTTTGCACTTCTCTATAAAAAACGATTTGTCATGATGTCTTTAGGCCTCATCCTGCCACTCTAAAGATCCAAAAGTTCAGGGATATTTATACCTGAGCTGCTTCTAATTTTGCCAAGGAAGATGATTGGGCTGGCATGACTACAGCAGCTCCCATCATGATGACTGTAGATCTTGGAATTAGCATGAAGATACTTTGACATATTTTATTCCTGATCCTATTCTTCTTCTTTTGGCACAGACTGAGGTCCCATATGGCCCATTGTTGGACCCTGCACCAGCTGAAGGGAAAGATCTTTGATTGACACTTGAAAATACCAAGTTGTGCCTTTGGGCTGGCTCAGGCTGAAAATGCTGTTGGCAAATGGAAACAGTCATGTCAATTTTATTTCACTGTTCAACAGGAAGAAGACATTTTCTACACTGAGCAATGCACATAAAAGTTTATTCTCTGAGGGGATAAAATGTTCGTCTTTTGATCTCCTGTAGCATGTTTCCAACTGGAAATGGGTTTCAGATCAGGCGTTCAGCTCTGAATGGAACTTGGAGGAGTAGAAACTCATTCCCAGCTCTGGCCTCTGGGTTTAAAAATCAAGTGGCTCTTTCCCCTTGGGAACACAACTCTCTTGGTTTGAACAATCTCCTGCTCCACAGGTTTGAAACTCTCATGTGGGATACCCACATCCCAAGGTACGCCCAGTGAACAAGATCTACCACCTCCTCTCATCTGTGGTGATGGAAATGCAACCAAACTGTGCAGAATGCCCTGGGGGTAGAAGTGTGGAGACATGGACACTGGGGTATTTCTTTTTGTAACCCATCTCCAAACCCACAACATGTCTCTACTTACTTTCCTTGAATTCCTCAGGACCATCAGGAATAAAAATTCATCTGTTCTTTCAGATTTTGCCATTATGAACTAGAAGACAAATTAAAAAGGACTCCCCAGACTATTTCACACCAAAGTATGGACAAATGAGCAGCAAATAAACCCCTTGTTAGTAGCAAGGCTTGTGGTAACATTAGTTTTCTTGTAAACCTGATGAAAGCATTTTACTGCAGTCAGAGAGGAGCTGACTAATTTGTGGGCTGCAGCAAGAAGTTAAATTTGTGTAAAGGAAGAAAAGATGGGCATGGAGGAATTATTCCCTCTGCCTATCCAGAAAGTGCTTATAATAGAATATTTGCAATCCTCAAATATTCTCAGCCATGATCCTGTTACTGGCAGGGGAGTCAAGCCAGGTTCTTGGAACTGGAGAACATTGAAATCACAGATGGTGTCCATTTTGTGGGATGAAAATTTTGGTGGATAAAGAGCTGTTCCTATGTGGGAGCAGTTCATTTTCATCCTATTGCTTAGGATATGTATCATATAACATACCACATATGTCATATAACACATAAATTCCTTGGGCAGTGGAGTTTTTAAATGGAAATCAGACAGAGAGCTCCACAAAGCAGAGTGAAAAATCAATCAACTACAATAGCAAATACAAAGGCTGTGCTGCAGGGCTGAAGAGCCATTTTGCTCCATGTATTCAGACACCTCCAGCAGAAGAGGCTCCTGTGGGGCATCTCTTTTCTGCCAGAGAGAGAGTTCTCATCTCAGTCTTTAATGAGGACTCAAATCACTGAGCTGAGCCTTGCTTTGTTCAAGGAAGAAAGTGCTGACCATAGAAAAGCACTCACAAATGTGAGTCATAGTCCAAAGAGCAGGAGTTTTTCTTAAAAATCATAGGATTAAATACGTATATGAAGATCTTTGCAATCCTTATTACCCCCGTGCTGCAGAGATCATACACTTCACTTCCCAACTAAGATTTTTTACAGCTATAAAAAGGAAAAAGCAGAGGCTGTCAGATGTTTATTTACCTTCAGTGGCTGAGGCTGTTGATGAGACATCACAAGCCCTGTGCTGTAACCCCAAGACCTGGCAGCCCTGAACCTCTGCCCTTCACCTGGGATGAGCGTTCAGCCTCTGCCAGCTGCAGAATTCCAGGGGGGAAGCAAGCTGAGAAACCTCCAGCCCCATTTCATCATGGCTTGTTCTAGCCTGGAAAATGCTGTTTGCTGTAACTGTGAAAAAGTTTCTAGGTTTGACAACCCACATAACAGCAATATTTTTTTATTGCTCAGGTTTGTTTTTCGGTACTTTCTTCTGTGAGTGAAGGAGCTTTGGAATTCGTGCAGATGTTTCATTGAGGGATATTTGCTTCAAAGCACACGTTGTTTGGTCCTTTAGTCACAGAAGGAAAACACAAATGTATAAATTATGCAGGCAAAATCCAATGAGGCTTCGGATGGAGGGGTTCAGTCAGTGGTTTGGAAGGCAGAGAGTGGCCGCTCTCTGTTACGGCCGGTGGCTCGTGAGCACCGATCACACCAGGGTTTGTTAAAAATCCTGTCAGGTCCCACACAGAAGTGGCGTTATTCTAATATCCCAATCATTTCAGCAAGGTGTAAATTGCTGTGTCGCAAGGAATGGTGTTGCCTGAGGCAAGTTACCAGTTCTGTGGAGCGAGGCAGGAGATCAGTCACAAAGAGACGGCACAAGCGCAGGCAAGGGGCTGACAGTCGGGATATTTCCATCAGGATCCCAACTGTAGCAGCCAAAGCTTCAGCCAGAGACAATCATTGCTAGGAAACAGGGAAATGTGTCCAGAGTCATAGCAACGACTGATTGCAAGCAATTCCCCAAACGTCTGAGGGGATGGTTCACTCTGGAGCAGCAACTTCAATTTCTTGGTGATTATCCAAGATATAAACACCTTTACCCAAATAATCCAGCTGTCAGCCATGAAAATCGATTAAATGGGGAAGACAACACCTGCAAAATGGTCCCTGCAAAGATCTCTGTGTAGGTGGAATCCAAGGGGGTCAGCAGTGTTGGTCCTGATGCAGGAGCTCAGAGCCACGCACATCCTTTTCCTTTATCCACACTGTGTTGTCCAGCCCTGCCAAGGCTCTCCTTGCCCCTCAGATGCCACATTTATGGAAACACAGCACCAACAATAATTAAATTGATACCCCATCTCCCATGAAGATGCTGGGTGTTTAAGGCAGCCAAGGCTAGAGGTGGCCCTTGACTGGCTATGGGCATTCCGTGCAGGACGGATGAGGGTGGGACCCTTGGGAAAGCTGGGGCTGACAGCACCTCCTGGAGAGCTGGGCTGCTGCTGCCACCAAATCACCACCCACACATCAAATGGTGGCCACCACCACTCCTGGGGCACTTAGATCCTGGCCAAACATGACCCCGTGCCGAGCAGGGCAGTGATTTCCACAAGGATCCGTGCTTTCAGGATGTGGTCTGCACACAGAAGGTGCCAGCCTTGCTCTCCTCACTGCTGGGAAGAAGTTTGATTTCCCTGCACTTCCCAGATTTGGCGGTGGCCCTGCACCTCCGGCAGGGCATTCCCTTTCCCTCAGGCCCCCGTTTTAATTTACCATCTCCTTTCCCTGGATCCCTTCTCCTGGCACAGGACGCTGCCAGGTGTGAGCTGAGCCCAGAGCTGGCCTTCAGGGTAGGGAAGAACTGACAACCAGAAAAGTCTGAACTAGTGAAGTGTGCACAAGGGAGGCTTTGTAAGCCTAATTAGAGGTAATTAGAAGTCCTCCAAAGCCATCCACCAAAGCCCTGATGAATATTTATTGCCCTATTATGGACTGTTCCCAGGTATTCTCCATGAGCACTGGTATGTTTTGGGGAAGGCAGGGATGCATGTGCTTTTAAAGCAATTCTTTTCCAGAATTGGAGTGGTCTGTGCAACTTATATGACTTTTATATATATATAT
>WBMZ01000636.1:0-17804 GCA_013400975.1 Atrichornis clamosus | reverse complement strand
GCCCGGTGCCCGCCGCGCCCCCCGGTGCCGCCATGCCACACAGCTTCAAACCCGGGGACCTCGTCTTTGCCAAGATGAAGGGCTACCCGCACTGGCCGGCCCGGGTGAGACCGCGGGGCCGCGCCGCCGAGGGGACGGACCGAGAGGGGGGCGGGGGTCCCGGACCGGGATGGGGGTGCGACCGGGAGGGGGGTACTGGAGACGGAATGGGGACACATACCGACTCCTGTCCCCGGACCGGAGGCCCCTGCCGGGATGGAGATGCCATAACGGTACCTGTACCGAGATGGAGATCTCGCACCGGGATGGGGAGCGGGGACCGGGATGGGAACACGTAGCGGGATGGAGATGCCATAATGGGACCCGTACCGAGATGGGACGCCCTGCACCGGAATGTGGGGCCGGTACCGGGATGGAGATGCCGAAATGGTACCTGTACCGGGATGAGGATCCCGTACCGGGATGAGGGCACGGTACCGCGGTGGGCACACGCACCGGCCCCTGTCCCGGGACAGGGAACCCTCACCGGCATGGGAATGCTATAGTGAGATCCGTACCGGGATGGGGGACAGGTACCGGGATGGAGATCATGTAACGGTGCCTGTACCTGGATAGGAGGCTGTGTACCGGGATGGGGACCCGGTACCGGGATGGGGTGTCCCATTCCAGGATGGGGGAGCCATTATTGGCATCTGTCCCTGGATGTGACCCGGTACCGGCATGAGGGACCTGTCCCAGCACCCACACTGGGCTGGAGGGGGTCACATCCCAGCACCCAGACTGGTTAAGGGTGTCCTGTACTGGGATGGGGCCCAGTACCAGCACCGGGTGTCCCCTTCTAGCACCCACACTGGGATGGAGGCCCAGTACTGGAGTGGGCTGTCCTGTACCAGAATGGGGGACCCCATGTCAGCACCAGTACTGGGATGGGATCCTGCACTGGGATGGGGTCTCGCACCAGCACCTGTACTGGACCTGGAGTTTGATCCCAGGAGGGAGGTGCTGTGTTGGTGCCTGTGCCAGGATGGAGAAACCCAGACTGGAATAATGGTTCAGGTCTGGAATTGGGGTCCCATTGCTGGTACCTGGACTGGAAGGGGATCCAGCACCAGGCTGGGGGTCCTGTCCTGGCCCCCCACTCAGGGGGGTCTCACACTGGTGTCTGTCCCTGGTATGGGATGAGGGACACCTCACCAGGACCTGGGGCCCCTCCCTCCAGCTGGGGTGACCCTGAACCCAAGAGTGCCCCTCCCTGTCCCATCGTCCCAGCAGAGTCCTGCCTTTCACCCTCCCTCCTCATCCTCCCACTGCCCCTCCAGGGATCCATTCCCAGCTCCCGACCTGGATGTTGTCTGCCTTCTGTCCCCACTGTGGGGGTCTGGGGCTCTGTCCCTTGTTGGGGACAGTGAGAGGTCACTCTGGTGTGACACGGGGGGAGTTGCTGTGAGTGCTCGCACGGTGTGGGATCAGTGGCTGCTGCTGCAGTTTAGGGGGGCTATTCGGGATGCATTTTGGGGTGCTGGAGTGTGTGGGGAGGGGGACAGCTGGTCCCACCGGCTGGGTGACAGTGTCGTGCCGCGATGCTGCCTGAGGAACGGGAGCTGCTTTGGGATGTGCTGAGCTGGGAGGTGCTTGGGGGCTCTGCGGGGTTCGTCCCCTGCCTGTGGATGGGAAGAGACTGGCAGGTGGAAGCGTATGGGATCGGGGAGCTCAGGGGGCCGGAGTCGACGCCGCTTGGCTGCACCTCGCCGTGAGATCCGGGATTGCCGCTGCTGCCGGGAGAGCCCCTCCGCTTTAGCTCGCTTGCTTTTTGGGGAAGGGTCCCCCCACCCCGAAGACCTCCCCAGCACCCCCTGCGCACCCCAGGCTCCCCCTGCCCGCGGCCCAGACCACCCGGAGCACAGAAGACGGGGTGTCCCGCCGGCAGCAGGGCTCTTCCTGCGGCCGGGCCCCAGCCAGGACGGACCCTCCGGCCGCTCAGCGATCGCCCCCCGCCCGCGCTGCCGGGGGTCCCGGTGCCACGGACCCCAGGGGAGTAGCACAAGGCCCGCGTTGCCCACAAGACCTCGCGCCGAGCTCGGTGCCGGAGCCCTCCTGTTACTGTGGTAGAGATCCCGCAGGGACTCGGATCCGTAGCCAGGGCCCCGTCCGGGTGCTTTCCTGCCGCGCTTGGCTCCAAGCGGGTGCCGGACCCGACGCCGCTTGCCGGGGCTGAGGACGTGTCACCGCTGTCTCTGACACCTCGTGCTTTGGGTTTCCTTTCAGATCGATGACATCGCGGACGGCGCCGTGAAACCCCCCCCGAACAAGTACCCCATCTTCTTCTTCGGCACCCACGAGACGTAAGCGCTGCCTCGCTCCCCCCTCCGGGCTCCGCCTCTGCTCCGGCCTCACCTCTGCTTTGTCTCTCTCCAGCGCCTTCTTGGGCCCTAAAGATCTGTTCCCTTACGAAAAATATAAAGACAAATACGGGAAACCAAACAAGAGAAAAGGCTTCAACGAGGGCTTGTGGGAAATCCAGAACAACCCCCACGCCAGTTACAGTGCCCCTGCGGTGAGTGTGGGCCGGGCAGGGGCAGGGGGCTGCAGCCCCTCCGTGCCCCGAGTCCCTCTCCTCCTCTCTCTGCTTCTCCTCGCTGCCGTGCCGATGTGCTTCCAGCTTCCAGCTTGGCTTTCTTGGGTGGAATTAGCTCCTCTTTCCTTCCCTGCCCTCTCCCTTCCTCAGGGAGTCTGCTCTCCTCATCTTCCTCCATAGAGCGGCTTCCCTCGGGCATCCCAGTGCGGGAGGAGCCCTGGAAGTTCCCACTTCTCTGGAGGAAGATGCTTGTGCCCCATTGTCGTGGGGTTGTGCTTTGTGCTGCTTGCCCAAAATCACGGAGGTTTTGTTGTCAGAGCAAGAACTTGAGGCTTGCTCACCCCTGGCTCCTGGATCTGCTCGTGGACTGTTGGGCAGTCCCCTTCTCCATCCATTTCCAAGGCCCTGAGCCCTCCAGTGGGATTTGGAGCGAGCCGGGAGATGGCTCTTTGTCAGCTGCTGGCGGGGGCATCTCGTGACCGTAATTGCGACACAAGTTATGGTGTAAAGGTGGTCAGAGGAGGCGTTGGCTTCGTAGGCAGTGGGGCTGAGGAGGCAGAGGAAGGTTTTTAAGGTGAGGACAAGGTCAAGGTGGTCCTGGAGCTCGGCAGGCGCAGGAAGTGAGCCCCCCTGGCTGTGCCAGGAGTGAGGGTGTGGTTTGAGGGGCTGTGGGAGATGGTCCCCCCAAAACTGTGGATGTAGGGTAAGGTGAGGCCGTGGAGGTGCTTGAAATCCTGGAGGTTGGTGGTGGTGAGGGAAGCAGCACCTGCCGTGGCCAGGAATCGCTGGGAACTCCCACCAGGAACAGGGACCTTCTGTGACCGAGGGACCCAGCGAGGCTGAGGGTTCACCAACACCGACTGCATCTGGGGCAGAAGGAGCAGGAGAAGACACTGAAGATTCCTTGGTTTTGAGACCTAAATGAAGCGAGCTGCCAGCAACAGCCAAGGGCGAGGACTTCCCAGCAGCTGGAAGAATCCAGGCTCTCGGAATGCCAGTCCTGGCACACACAAAGGAACAGCTCAGAAGATGAAGTTGGGGTGTGACGTCCCTGCCTGAGGAACCTTCCGATGGGCTGGAGAAATGAGGAGACCTTCAGGGAGCAGGACACTGGGAAGAGCACAGAGGCCACCTGGACTCCTTGTGTGGACCTTTCCCGTGGGAAAGGTGTGCGAAGAGGATGGGAAGAGGCCTGATCCAAGAGGAGGGAGGAGAACGCTGGCTCCCTGATGCCAGAGGAGAGGCTGAACCCAGCCACCCCGGCTTGTCTGGCGCCGTTAGGGCAGAGCAGGGCTGGACTCAGCAGAGTCCAGGCTGCTCCAGGGATTTTGGGAGTGTGAGGATGGGGGGAAGAGGGCAGCGAGGCAGCAGCATCCCGGGAATGTGTGGCTGGTGCTCTCGGGGTGGTGTGTGAGGGGCTGTGGGAATTAGAGGGGAGTCACTGCAGCGTTCCCATGGAAGGGGTGCTCGCGTTGTCCGGGGCCGCTCCGGAGGGATCCGTGCTGGGAGGGGAGGCTGCCCTGCACTGCTCTGCACGCACAGCTCTGCCCTCCTTCGCTGCCCACCCTTGGTGCCCCCTCTCCCTCCTCTCCTGCCCCACAAAACGCCCCACAGGCCCCCCTAACCCCGCTGTCCCCCCGCTGCCTGCAGCCCGTGAGCTCCTCCGACAGCGACGTCCCCGAGAACGACCCCATGGCGGGAAGTGACGCCGGGGACGACGAGGAGGACTCAGCCATGGCCGCCGTGCCCACGGAGAAGGTGGAAAGCGATGAGGACTCGGATCGGGGCAGCGACCACAGCGGGCTCAAGCGGAAGTCCTTGGCCATGAAGGTGAGTGTGGGCTGGGGCCGGGGGTGGCCTGGCCAGGGGACACCGTGGCTCCACCTCGGAGCTTTCCTCAAACACACCGTGGCACAAGGTGGTGGAGAAACCAACTCCCTATGGATTCTGCAGTGGGAAATGGGGTTCAGTGTGGTTTTGAGGGTCTAGGGATCCCTGTGGGATGGTGGGATGGCCAGTCCTGGTGGAATTTGCAGCCTGGAGGAGAATCCAGAGCTGCAGATCCAAGTAGCTGCTCTTGCAGAGCCGGTTGGGAAGAACGGGAAAAAGCCCCTTCCTGGGAAGCTTTTGCTTTCCATGGTGGGTGGAGAGGGAGTGGGCTTCTCTCATATTGTCACCTCTCCCATGCCAGATGCCAGTGACAAAACGGCCTCGGAAATCCTCCAGTGATCTGGATCAGGGCAGTCCCTCTGGGACGGAAGAGGAGAACTCGGAAACGTCTTCCGAGTCGGAAAAAAACAGTGACCAGGTGAGAGGATTTTGGGATACACTGGCAAGGTGTGAGGAGAGGGCTGGAGGGGGTGGGCCAGAGACTTTAGGGAATCTGACAGTCTTGATACCGTAGTGGCGCTGTTCCACATGCCCTCATATTTCTCTTCTCCTCCAGGATTTCACTCCCGAAAAGAAGCCGGTGGCCCGGGCTCCACGGAGGATGCTGGCAGGGGGGAGGAAGAAGAAGGTAAAGGACCCCTAATCCAAAGGAGGCTGGAGAGGAGTCAGGGTCTGCACTGTGGGGAGGGGGAACAGAGCTGTGTCCTGGGCTGGAACACCTGGAGGGACCTCGCTGATCCTTGGTGACCTGCTGGGGCTCGGGATGCTGGGATTGGGGCTCAGCTGGGATTGGGGCACTGCCACCCCCCTGCCACCCTCCATCCCAGCCCTGCTCTCTGCATGCAGAAGATGGAGTCTGGCTCCGACTCTGACTCCAAAGTGGACTCGGATTTGGAGGTGGGAAACGCCACAGTGGACATGACCAAGTCAGACTCCAACTCCGACTCGGACTCGGATGTGTCGGTGAAAAAGGCGCCGCGGGGCCGCAAGCCAGGTACCCCCAGGGCCTCCTCGGGATGGGAACGTGGGAGCCCGGGGATTCCCGAGGCTCTGGGGTCTCCTCCCGAACTGTGGGCACATCCCAGGACCCCTCTGCCCCCGCAATTTGGGGCTGTTTTAACAGACTCCTGCTGAACGTGTCCCCGTTGTCTTGCAGCCGAGAAAGCCCCTCCCAAGCCCCGGGGCCGGAAGCCGAAGCCGGAGCGTGTCCCCAGCAGCTCCAGCAGTGACAGGTGAGGGCTGGGCCACGGCCACCCTCGGGCTGGGCCGGGGGCCACCCACGGGGTCTGAGCCTGCCCTGTCCCTGTCCCTGGCAGTGACAGCGACAGCGACGTGGATCGCATCAGCGAGTGGAAGAGGCGCGACGAGGAGCGGCGGCGCGAGCTGGAGGAGAAGAGGAAGAGGGAGCAGGAGGAGGAGATCCGCCGGCTGCGGGAGCAGGAGAAGGAGGAGAAGGAGAAGAGGAAGGAGAAGGCAGAGAAGGGCGACGAGGGGCACTCGGACTCGGACAGCAGTGCCGAGGATGAAATGGCCAAAAAGGGCCGGAGAGGCCGGGGCAAGGCTCCGTCCTCCTCGGACTCTGAGCTGGAGCCGGAGAAGGAGGTGAGTGTGGATCCGTGGGGAGCTGGGGATGGATGCACAGCCTGTCACCTCCCTGCCAGGCCAGCAGGGACCTCCAGGAGTGGCAGGAACCTGTTCTCTTAGTCTTGGGTTGTGCTGGGGTTGCCTACACAGTGCTGGGAAGGGTCGTGTCCATAGCGTATCCGTGCTTTGGAATGGGAGCTCTTCCCATGGCCCAGGATGCCTCATCCAGCTGTGGTCCTCACATCTGGCTCAGCTTGCCCAGAGCAGCTGTGGCTGCCCCATCCCTGGAAGTGCCCAAGGCCAGGTTGGATGGGGATTGGGGCAACCTGGGACAGTGGAAGGTGTCCCTGCCCATGGCAGGGCTGGGACTGGATGGGCTTTAAGCTCCCTTCCATCCAATCCAAACCATTCCATGATCTCCAAGATGTTCTTCCTTCCACCGCAGTCATGGGATTTGCTCAGCTCCCCCCCAGAGCCTGTGGGAGCATGTGGGGTGACCGTGTGCCATGGGGTGACCGTGTGCCATGGCTGTGGGGTGATGCTGTGCCATGGCCATGGGGTCGCCATGGGGTGACCACAGGCCGTGGGGGTGGCTGTGGGGTGCCCACGGGCTGTGGGGCTGGCTGCAGGGTGCCCACGGGCTGTGGGGTGCCCACGGGCTGTGGGGCTGGCTGCAGGGTGCCCACGGGCTGTGGGGTGCCCACGGGCTGTGGGGCTGGCTGCGGGGTGCCCACGGGCTGTGGGGTGCCCACGGGCTGTGGGGCTGGCTGCGGGGTGCCCATGGGCTGTGGGGTGCCCACGGGCTGCGGGGTGCCCACGGGCTGCGGGGTGCCCACGGGCTGTGGGGCTGGCTGCAGGGTGCCCACGGGCTGCGGGGTGCCCACGGGCTGTGGCCGTGGCTCCGTCTCCGCCGCAGCAGGGAGGGCTCTGCCGCTCTCCCTGCATTGTTCTCTCCTGCAAGGTAAAGAAGCCGGCAAAGAAACAGCCCTCGGAGTTGTCAAGGAAACCAAATCAGAAGGAGAAGAGGGGCCGAGCAGAGGAGAAGCCACGGAACAAGTCAGCATCTCCACATCTCCGCTCCCTCCCCTTTCCCCTGGGAACGGGGCTGTTCCTGCGCTGCTCCGGGGTGGGGATGGGGCTGCAGCACCTGCAGAGGGGCCGGGCTCGTCCCTCCCCTCCTCGGGAGCTGAAGGGGCTGGAGGAGCTGTTGGGGGTTACCAGGATGAGATCCCGTGGTGTTTTCTGTCTCGTGGGGCTGTTCCTGTCTGCATTCCTGGGAAGCTGGGGCACAGGGGAGCTGTTACCTGGGGGTGGCTGGGGTGGAGTGTGGTGGGATCTTGGGATGCTCCAACCAGTGCCATCCCCCTTGTTAGCCCAGTGGTGAGCGGGAGCTTCACCACAACCACCTTCCCTCTTTCCTTCCCTTCCCACAGACCTTTGAAAGTGGAACGAGGCCGGAAGAAATCCGACCCAATCCCCGAAAGGAGGATGGAGAAGAAAAAGGGTGAGAGAGCCACTGCTTCCATCACAGGGGGGAGGAAGAGGGAGGGAAGGGATCCAGGGTTGGTTCCCCCATGCCTGGGACAGGGAGGGATCATGAGGTTGTACCAGGGCCTTTCCCAGCCCTGCTGTGATCCCAGGATCACATCAGGAAGAATTTACAGGGTGTGCAGAGACACGGAGCTTCCCTGACACCCCCTCCCCATCTTGGCACACCCCAACCCATCCTCTTCAGAAACCTTCCCGGGGCTGTGCTCGAATCGGAAATGGGGTGGGACACAGAACCCTGGCTGGGAGAGACCCCAGGCTCCAGGGCAGCTCCTGGGCACTGGGCAGTGCCGTGGGCTCCCCTGGTGCCCTGACACCTCAGCCCGTGTCTCTCTCTCTGCTCCAGAGCCCACAGTGGAAGAGAAGCTCCAGAAACTCCACAGTGAGATCAAGTTTGCGCTGAAGGTGGATAATCCGGTGAGTGCCGGCGGCGTGGCCTGGCCTGGGACATCCCTGCTCGTCCTTGTCCATCTGTGGTACCTGGGAATGCTCCTCCTCCTCCTCCCTTTGGGGGTGCTGGAAGGCCCCAGCAGGGACAGCCCCTGATCCCAGTGCCATCCTTGCAGGACATCAAGCGGTGCCTGAACGCTCTGGAGGAGCTGGGCACGCTCCAGGTCACTTCCCACATCCTCCAGAAGCACACGGATGTGGTGGCCACGCTGAAGAAGGTAGAGCAGAGGGCTGGGCCCCTCCCTGGGGCAGAGCAGGGAGAATGTGACCCCCCCAGCTCTAAGGGGGTCCCTCCTCCCGCTTCCCGGGGCAGATCCGTCGCTACAAAGCCAACAAGGACGTGATGGAAAAAGCTGCCGAGGTCTACACCCGGTTGAAGTCGCGTGTGCTGGGACCAAAGATGGAATCCATCCAGAAAGCCAACAAAGCCGGGCCCGAGAAGGACAAGGGGGAGGTGGAGAAGGGCCAGGAGAAGCTGTCGGGAGCGGAGAGCCGGAATGAGAAGGGGGAAGAGGAGACAAATGCTGGTAACACGCCCTGGACAGCCCAGACAACGCCGGGCCCGTCGCAGGCCCCTCCCTGGGGCATGGCCCGTCCTGCTGGGGACACGGGGAGGCGGCTCTGGGCCTTGCTGGTGGAGGGATCAGCACCTCCAGGCCCTGCTTTGCTGGAGTGCCAGGAGTGGGAAAGGGCTGGATGTGGAATGCAGTGGGGGCAAAGGGCAAACCTCGGCTCTGGGGGCCTCCAGGCTGGGTTTTGGCCCGGGAGGGCTCCTCCCTGCCAGCCTGAGCTCTGGTCCAGGCACGAAGGAATGTGGAGATGTCCTTGGACACTGGCTCGGGCTCTTGCACAGGGAGTGGTGACCAGGATCTTCCACCCTTGGAGCCAGGTCCCGGTGATGCTGCAAGAGCCTTCCCAGGGGAACTAACAGGGAAAATCCACCCTGACGGTGCCTCAGGGCTGGGGGGACGGAGGTTTTGGGGCCCTCTTTGCAGTTGTTGGGGTCAGGCCAGGCCTGGGGTCCCCTGGGTCTCGGCTGAGTGTCCAGGGACAGCCTGGGGCCGTGGCTGCTCAGCCCACGTGGGTCGGGATGGACGAGGGGGTCCAAGTGCCTGAGCCTCTCTCCCTCTTCCCTTCAGACCTGTCAGGTCCTGTGAATGGTGAATCCCTGTCCCAAAAATCAGAGGGCACAGAGGAGAAGGACAAAAGCCAAGGGCCAGGAGCTGGAGAGCTGGAGGCATCCACAGAGGAGCCCCACAACAAGTGAGTGAGGGGCAGGGCTGGGGGGCTGGAGCCCCCCGGGATCTGCTGGGCTCTTGCAGGGATGATTTGGGGGCATCCCCGCGGTTGTGTCAGGGTTCTCCCAGCTTGGGAAGGAGCTGGGATGTGGGAGAGGAGCTGGAGGGGCTGAGCTGTCCCTGCCTGTGCTCTCCCCCAGCAGCATCCAGGACTATCCCAAGGCCGCGCCGGAGCGGGAGCGGGAGGCTGCGGATGAGGAGGAGGAGGAGGAGGAGGAGGAGGAGGAGTAGAGCTGAGGAAGCAGCTGCCACCTGGAAGAGGAGGAGGAGGAGAGGCTGTGAAGGGAGAGCAGCCTGTGCCTCGGCCCCTGCCTGAGTCACTTCACTAAGTCCCACCGTAGCCGATGTCCTTGGTCTTGTCCCGTGCCCCGGCCCTGCGGAGGCACCGCCCGCGGGGGGGCTGTGCTGGTGTCTGTATTTGTCCCCCCCTTTTTTTTTAATTTTTTGTTTTGTTTGTTTGTTTTCTTTTGGGTTTTTTTTTCTCCCCCTCCTACCTAATTTCTTGTGATTTCAACCGACATGAAATGAATATAAAGGGTTTTCTAATGAAAAACACAAGGAGCCCCCCAGTGTCTCTTTCTTGAGGTATCCGTGCCCAGGGTCGGGGCTGGAAAACACCCCCATGGGTCCCCAGATTCCCTCCGGACCAGGGCCAGGCACTCCCGGCTGTCCCCGTCCCAGTGAGGGGAGCGGGCAGGAAAACCTGGCACCTGTGCTGGGCTCTGCCCCAGGGGTGGCAGCAGGGCCGGGCACCAACGTTGTGGGGTAAAAACAGAGTAAAACCGGTGTGTCCCCTCCTACCTGCCCCAGGGAGGGACTGACCACGGCGACCTGCCCGAGTTGGGCAGCAGCTCGAGCTCTTGCTCTCCTGGCTCTTTTGCAACGCTCCAGAGCTTTTGTCCGTGTCCAGTAAAGAATTCCCGGCTCCACCCGGCGCCTCCTCTTTGTGCCCCGGCTCCCCCTCGGAGGCTGCAGTAACTCTGCCCTGGGGACACTCTGGTTTTTCTTTCTCCAGGGCTGATTTCACACGCCGTAAACAGAACCCAAATAAAACCCAAAAAATCCCCGAGTGCCTCTTGCCCAACTGCTGGGAAGGGGGAGGCCCGTTCCAGGACCCCACTCCTGACCCCACAGCCAGGTCCTCTCCTCCCACCCCTGCTCCCCCCGGGGCAGGGACAGGCTGGGGGGTGTTGGCTGTGGAATGGGGGCCCAGGACAGGACGGCCCCAAGTCTTGGGGTGGGGGTTGTTCCCCCAGAGCCCAATCCTCCCCCCACATCCCCAAAGAAGCCTCAGTCCAGTGCAAAACTAACCAGAGTTTATTGTTTCTTGCGCTGTTCTGACCCTACACGAGCAGAGGCTGGAAGGCACCACGGACAGGGGGGACCCCCCAGGAGGCACCTGGGGAACCAAGGCACGTGACTGCAGCTCCCCAGCGAGGGACGAGGCACAGAGCTGCACGGGGGGCAGGCAGGAGGGTCCCCACAGAGGCAGGCACGAGGTTAGGGGCGAGGTGGGCTGGGGGGGGGTTAGTAAATGCTCCTAGCGCGGCTTTTGGGGGAGCCAGCACCCCCGAAAATGCTACTCCATCTCCAGCTCGCGCTGGCCCGAGGGGGCGAAGGGCCCCACCAGCCACGTCAGGGGGGTGTTGGAGGCCACGTGCTCCACCAGCTCGTCCATCAGCTGCCGCGCCGCGGTGGCGTGGGCGCGGGCTCGGGCCAGCACGGAGCCCGTCACGTCCTGCAGGGAGCTGGCAGAGGCCAGCGCTGCCCGCAGCTCCTCCACGTTGTGCCGGACCTGCCCCGCCGTGTCCTGGACGCTGGCGGGGAGGCCCTGCAGGCTGGACACCAGGGGCTGGCAGGAGCTCTGGAGCTGCTGGGTCAAGCCCTGCAGCATGGTCAGCGTGCCCGACTCCACCGTCTGCGGGGGGACACGGGGGGTGAGGGCTGGGGGACAGCCCCGGTCACCCTGGGGACCCCCTGCCCTCCTCCTACCTCTGGTGGCACCTGGTCCTTGCCACCGCCCGGCTGCTTCTTGCTCCACTCCAGCCACAGCTGCTGCAGCTTCTCCTGCCCGCCCTGCAGCCTCTGGTCCACGCCCTGCCTCAGGTGCTCCACCTGCGAGAGGGGCACGGCCCGGCTGGGTGGGGGGGCTGCCGGGGGATGCCCCGGGGTGGCACGGGGGGCGCGGCGCTGGGTCCTACCAGGTCGAGGGTGCGCTGGAGCTGTGCCAGCAGGTCCTGGCTGCTCTGGCGGGCGCTCTGCAGTTTGCCCAGCGAGTGCTGGAGGGCTCGGTGCCGCACCTTGGTGGAGAGGGAGCCCAGGCGCACAAAGTAGCTCTGCTGCTGCCTCTGCTGCTCCGGCTCGAAGCCCTCCACGGCCGTGGCCAGCTTGGCTGGGGGACAGGAGCTGCTCAGGTGGTCCCAGCACCACCCTGTAGAGCCTCCACCAGGCTCTGCCCACCCCTCTCCACAGGGACCCCCAGCCCGCGACATCTCTGCAGGGTTGGGATCAGTTCCTCACCCAGCTCCTCGTCCGTCATGGGCAGGTAATGGTCCACCAGCTCCTCCGACTTCCCCAGCACGGAGCCCACCCCGCTGGCCACCATCTGGCCCACGGTGGAGCCCATGACGGTGCTGATGCCGCTGCTGACCGCAGACCTGGTCAGCTCCACACCGCCACTGACCGCAGACCTGGTCAGCTCCACACCGCCACTGACCGCAGACCTGGTCAGCTCCACGCCGCCCTGCACGGCCCCCTTGGTCATGTCCATCACACCGGACACCCTGCTGGTCACCGCGTCCTTGGCCCCGGCCACGGTGCTGGTCAGTGCGTCCTTGGCCCCGGCCACGGTGCTGGTCAGCGCGTCCTTGGCCCCGGTCACCGTGGAGGTCACCAGCAGCTTGGTGTCCGAGATGAGCTGGGGGGACACAGAACCCTCTGTTAAGCGCTGGGGGGTCCCTGAGTGTGTTTGCCCACCCCAGCCCACCACGGTACCTTCTCGGGGGGCTGCTGCAGGATGGGCAGCTTCTCCTCCAGCTTGTCCAGCCCTTTGCAGGCCAATTCGTTCGCAGTGGAAACTGGGGGTGTGAAAAGAGATGGTTTAACCCCCTGATGCCTTGCAGGAGCTCTGCCAGGTTCTGGGGTACCCCAACCCTCTCGGGGGGCTGCTTCCTCCACCTTCCCCAGCCCTTTGCAGCTGATTTTTATGGTGGAAGAAACAGAAATAAGGAAACAGCTTTACCCTCTCCTGCTGCCTTGCAGGAGCTCTGCTAGGGCTGGTTCGCCATCACCCCAAAATTCACGGGGTGCTGCCCCCCCCCCTTTTCCTCCCCATTCCCCAGCCGTTTATTCCTTGGCCATATAAACCAGACACACGAAACCCTCTCCCGCTGCTTCGCAGGAGCTCCGTGTGAGCCAGCTTTGGGGTCCCCCAGCCCCGTGGGGTGCTGTGTGTCCCCCCCCACTCACTCTGGGGCTCCAGCCGGGTGAGGAGGGGCTGGGCCCCGCTCGCCGCCGCCGCCGTCAGCGTCCTCACCCCCTTCTCGGCGGCGCCGCAGACGGAGCGCAGGTAGGGGTGGCTCTCCTTGGTGCAGGCGTAGGCTGAGGACACCACGTCGCAGGCAGAGCTCACCAGGGGCAGGTTGGCCACGCGGGTGCCGATGCTCTGGGGGTCAGAAGGGCTCAAGGGTGAGCCTGGGGGCGATGGACCCCCAAATCTCACGGGGAGCGGGGTTAGGGTTCCCAACCTCCCAGGGGTGGTTTTGGGGTGCTCCCACGGCTCTCCAAGCCCGATCGAATGGCGGGATAACCCAGATCCCTGTTTCCAAGCAGGGACCCTCGGGACACTCCCCAAGTTGCCCCCCCGGTCCCGACTGACCTGCTGCTCCTCTGCCTTGGGCTGCGCCGGCGCGGCGTCGCTGGTGGCCATGGCGGGGCTGGGGGGACGGGACACGACCGTGAGGAGGGAGGACCCCAAGTTACCCCTTCCTGGGACGGGGCAGTCCCCACGCAGTTGGAAAAACCCGGGGCAGGGGGGTCCCGGGGACCGGGAACGGGATCGGGATCAGGACCGGGACCAGGATTGCGACCGGGACCGGGACTGAGGTTGTGATCGGGATCAGGACCGGGATAGCGATCGGTTCCGGGATTGCGATCGGAAACGGGCTCGCAATCGGGGTCGAAACCGGAACCGCGATCGTGCTCACCGCTGGCGGCTCTGCTCGGTTCGGTTCGGCTCCGCTCGGTTCGCTCTGGGCTCGCCCCGCTCCTCCCGCCGCCCTTTATGCACCCCGGAGCCCGCCCCGAGCGCATGTGACCGGAGCCGCCCAGCGGGGCCGGCCCGGGGCGGCCCGGGAGCAGCGACCGGCGGGGAGCGGCGGGGGCGGGACGGCAGCGAGCCCCCGGCACCGGGATCCCCTGGGACCGGCGGCAGCAACCCCCGGGAACCGCCTGCACCGAGTGCCCCTCCCAGCGCCGGATCCCCCGGGACTGGGCTGCACGGAGCCCCCCGGGACCCGATTCCTCGGTCGGTGCTGCAGTGAATCCCCCTCCCCGGTACCGGATCCCCCGGGACTGGGCTGCATTGACACCCCTCGCCCGGATACCTCCCCCCGGCACTGGATCCCCCACACCGACCTTCCCTGGCACCGATGCCCCAGGACAGACCCTGCCCTGACCCCCCCCAAGCTTCCCCTCCCCTCGTGCGGGTCCCCCAGCACGGGGGTCCCAGTGCTCCCCCACACCTGGCCCGGTGGAGTTGGTAACTGGTGCCGGTGGGTTCCGGTGGCAGGCACACGGACAGTCCTGGGGTGCCCGGTGCCAGCCCACGGGGTGCCGTGACCACGCTGTGCTTGTGACGTCGGGGATACCCCGGGGCAGGCCCAGCCCCCAGCGGTGACAACCGGGACAAAGTTCAGTGCCACACGGCCGCGGGTCACAGTCCGGACGTCCTGGCACCTTGTGGCACCCCCTGTCCCAGCACCCTCCTTCCCAGCACCCCTCGGAGCCCCGTCCCGCTCTCCCACCCCAGCACTCCCCTACTGCAACCCCCCCTGGGGGCGCCCCCAGCGCTGCCGGCCATGCCAAGCCCCCCAACACGATGGCTCTGCCACAGCACTACAGGCTCTGAGTCATTTTAAGGCCAAAAAAATTGTTTTCTTCCTCTTTAAACTGGTTTGAAGCTGTTAAGACACAAAATCCCTTGGAAGAGCCCCAGATCGCAGACGGACACACCCTGTGTCCTCCACGTGCCACCATCCCCACACGAGTGGGGCTGCCACACTGGGGTCCCACGCCGGGTCACCAAGTCCTTCGTCCACTCATTCCCAGTGGGATTTGGGTTCAGGGCTGTGGGAGCTCCCCCAGCTCGGTGGCTCAGTGCTGGCTGCAGACCCGCGGGGCAGCGGGCACCTGGTGCGTGCCCCCCACGGTGACACAGCCCTCCCACTTGGACATCTCCACCGGGACGTCCTCGGGATACTCCACCAGCACAGGGGCGAAGGGTCCCACGAGCCAGGGCAGGGGCGTGTGCTGCCCCACGTGCTCCAGCAGCCCCTCGATGCCCAGCTGTGCCCGCGCCACCGTGTCCCGGCTCTGCGCCAGCACCCGGCCCGACAGGTCGTGGAAGGAGCGGGCGCGGGCCAGGGACGCCTGGACGGCCTCCACGCCGTGCCGGACGTGTCCCGCCGTGTCCTGCACGCTGCCAGGGAACGCCCGGGCCCCGGTGGCCAGGTGGGAGCAGGCGGCGTGGAGCTGGGTCAGGAGCCCGCGGAGCATGGCCAGCGTCCGAGCCTCCACCTGCGGGGGCCAGCGGGCAGCAGGGGCTCGGGGGTGACGGACCCCCCACCCCACCTGGATGGACCCACATCTGTGTCCCCACCCTCTCCAGATGGACCCAGACCTGGTGTGCCCCTCCCTACCTCGCTGTCCTCCATGGGCACGGCCTCCTGCTGGCTCCACTCCAGCCACAGGCGGTGCAGATGCTCCCGGGTGCTGTGCCGGGGCCCGTCCGTGCCCTGCTGCCCCTCCTCGATCTGGGGGGAGGTTCAGCCAGGTGGGAGCACGCCTGGGGGTGCCTGGGGCCGGCACGGGGATGGAGTGGTCCCTGCCACGTCCTTACCAGCTGGATGACGTGGTGGAGCTGGGCCAGGAGCCGCTGGGCGCGGTGCCGTGCCTGCTGCAGGTCACCCGGCGAGCGCCGCAGGGCCCGGTGCCGCAGCTTGGCCGAGAGGGAGCCCACGCGGACAAAGCAGCTCTGCCTCTGCCTCTGCCGCTCTGGCGTGGCCATCTCCATGCCCGTGGTCACCTCAGTGCCCGTGGTCAGCTCCACACCCGCCGCCGCCGCTGTGGGACCAGGCACTGGAGCATCCCATGCCAGGATGATCCCCCCGAGTTCCATGCCCCATCGCAGGGACACGGGGGTGCCCACCCACAGGATGCTTGGCTACCGGGTCATGTGGAGGTGCCACCCTAAAGCCAGGTGGCTTCTGTGGTCACCTCTGCCATGACACGGGGCCAGCTCTGCCTCGTGTCACCCAGTGCCAAGCTATAAATACCCGGGCGGGCAGCACAAGGACTATATTTGCCTTAGATTTCCAGGTGAGAGTTCACCCAGTGCCATCCCATGTCCCCCCAGACAGGGGCTGTCCCCTGCGTGGGGCACAGTGGCCTCTGTGCCCCGGCACCACCGCGGGGCCACCGCGTGCAAGCAATGCCAAGGTGGCACTGAGCAACAGGGTGAGGGTCCCAGGAGGGCTTGGCACCCTGAAATTTGGGAGATGGTGGGCACTCACCCAGCTCCTCGTCCATCCCGGGAAGGTACCAATCCAGCAGCTCCTCCAATTTGCCCAGCATGGCGTCCACGCCCGTGGCCAGCAGCCGCCCCACGGGGGTGCCCACCACGGCACCGAGCGCCGAGCGCGTCCTCGCCACCGCCCCGCTCACCGTGCACGACAGCAGCTCCCGGGTCCCGGCCACCACCTGGGAGGGGACGGCACAGGGACAGCTTGTCCCGGCTCCTCGCTCAGCGGCGGACCCCTGCCCGTGTGCCCCAGGGTCACGTTACCCTCTCGGGGGGCTGCTGCAGGATGGGCAGCTTCTCCTCCAGCTTGTCCAGCCCTTTGCAGGCCAATTTGTTGGCGATGGAAACTGGAGATGTGAAAATAAGGGGGTTTAGTGCCCTGCTGCCTTGCAGGAGCTCTGTTCTTTGGGTGCCCCAAAACTTGTGGAGTATCTCCCCTCCCATCTTCTCGTCCAGCTTCGCCAGCCCTTTATTCATTGGCAATAAAAACCAGACACACAAAACCAGATCATCCCTCTCCCGCTGCTTCGCAGGAGCTCCGTGTGAGCCAGCTTTGGGGTCCCCCAGCCCCGTGGGGTGCTGTGTGTCCCCCCCCACTCACTCTGGGGCTCCAGCCGGGTGAGGAGGGGCTGGGCCCCGCTCGCCGCCGCCGCCGTCAGCGTCCTCACCCCCTTCTCGGCGGCGCCGCAGACGGAGCGCAGGTAGGGGTGGCTCTCCTTGGTGCAGGCGTAGGCTGAGGACACCACGTCGCAGGCAGAGCTCACCAGGGGCAGGTTGGCCACGCGGGTCACCACGCTCTGGGGAGGGGGAGCGGTCAGATGGGGTCCCCAGAGGGCCCCCCGGCCCCTCCATTCACCCCTACCTTCATGTCCGGCCTGGCCTCTGCCGGCACCGCGGCGATTTCGGCCGACATGGCAGCGGCGGCTGCAGCGGGAAGAGAGAGATTTTGGGGTGCCATGAGTGAGCGAGACTGGTGGGGATCCCCAGGGGGATGAGACCCCAGCACCCCACAAGCCGCTGCTCCCTGAGGACTGAGATCCACCAACTCATAACACGAGCGGGAGCGGCTGGAGGCCTCTGAGTGACTCACGGGGGAGTTATGGGGGGTCTGACAGGGGTTTTGGGATGGGGTTGGCCTCCTCCCCTGCCGGGATCTGGTGGGATTGGGTCCCCTCAACCCCTGTCGGGTCCCCCCACGTCCTCCTGGAACCTCACACCCCTTTTTGGGGCCAGGGAGGGGTTTTTGGGTGATTCAGCGGAAGCCAGGGATTTGTCTGTCGCAACCCTGCACTGGGGACGTGCCGCCCGTCACCGTCCCCTCGGCCGGGGCAGCGCCAGGACCCCCGCAGGGAGCCGCGCAGCGCCAGCCCCTCCTCGCCCCCCGAGAGCCCCCCCGGCTCCCCGGCAGCCCCTCTGCCCTTTGGGGTCGCACCCCCGGCCTGGCCCTGTGCACTCCGGGGGGCGAGTTCTGGGGGGGTTCGGGGGGGCTGCAGGCAGGTCACTGGGGGGAACTGGAGTCCCCCTTGGGACTCTGGGGCTGTCCCCTTGAGTTTCTAGGGGCGCTCCCTGGTGTCCCTGGGGTGTTCCTGGGACCCCGGGACCCCCGACCTCCCCCGGACTCTCCGGAGCCCCCCCGGGACACCCGGACTCCCCCCGGGAC